>CAWUFW010023609.1:0-72611 GCA_963921515.1 Calotriton arnoldi
GCTGGCTCCATCCCCAGCATCCAGCAGTTCGTCACCTGTGGAGAGAATGAGATTTGTTATTGTGTTGCACCTTGCGAAGTATGTATTTGTCGTCTGACATTAACAGTTCGTGCAATCTCGTACATGGGTTTCCCGGAGGCGTGTGTGTGGCTGTAGCATTTGTAGTTGTGTGTGCTTGGCAATGGGACTGTGTGCTGTGCACATGTGGCATGGGACGGATTGGCCATGCCGATGGGTGTGTTGCTGTGCCCCTACTTATTGTGACTCTGGTGTATGCGGGCTCCTGGCCCATCCTGGGTCTGGTTTGTACTTTGCTTTTGGTGTTCAGATGGGACGCTTAGGAACGCATATGGCAACATGGGGGCCATGCCCCAGATTCGCATTTGAGAGGGAATATGCTTTTGGGGTTCAAATGGAACGCTTAGGAACGCATATGGCAACATGGGGGCCATGCCCCAGATTCGCATTTGGGAGGGAATGTGCTTTTGGGGTTCAAATGGAACGCTTAGGAACGCATATGGCAACATGGGGGCCATGCCCCAGATTCGCATTTGGGAGGGAATGTGCTTTTGGGGTTCAAATGGAACGCTTAGGAACGCATATGGCAACATGGGGGCCATGCCCCAGATTCGCATTTGGGAGGGAATATGCTTTTGGGGTTCAAATGGAACAGCTTAGGAACGCATATGGCAACATGGGGGCCATGCCCCAGATTCGCATTTGGGAGGGAATGTGCTTTTGGGGTTCAAATGGAGCAGCTTAGGAACGCATATGGCAACATGGGGGCCATGCCCCAGATTCGCATTTGGGAGGGAATATGCTTTTGGGGTACATGCTGTTAGCCATGGGTGCCGAACGTGACATGTGTTGTGGCAGCATGACAGTGCATGGTTTGAGGTGTGTGCATGCTTGACATGGCCTGCATATTTGCTGTCTGTTGTGATTACTGGACATGGCATTGGACGCATCGTTATGAGTGAGTGATGGTTGTGTGCCAGCCAACGTATTGCAGTTGTCCCATCTCTCTTGGTGTGCGTGCTGCCCTGTGCCATGTGCATCACTGCAGTGCTCGGGGGGTGTGGCCCATGTTGTGTGTTGTTGCTCACAGTGTGTCGTGCGCTTCATTGACTTCTGGCACATGGTTGGTCATGGGCATGTATCTTAGCGTGACTGCTGTATGTGTGGCAGCTGTGCGGATGACATGCCTTTCATGAGACTGGGGCTGACGGATGGGATGGATGGTATGTTGTATGTGCATGGTGTGTCTGTGTGTTTGATGGGTTCAGTGGTGTTCGTGTGCATTTATGTTGTTCCGCTCTGTTGCGTCTAGTGTTGTTTGTCTTACATAGGCGTAGTTGTGGGGTGTGTGGTTGACAGGCAGTAGGGGCTACATGGACAGGACTTCAATGGTGTTTCTGTTGTGTGTGATGAGTTGCGCAGTGGCTGCCGTGTGGTACTATATTCAGTGTGGCTTGTGCATGCAGACGTGGCTCCTTGGGTGTTGCTATGTCTGTGATGGGTCATGTGGGGTGTGAGTCTGTTGTTCATGTCCGTTCGCACATTGTTCACTTGTTCGTGACGGTGGGCGGTGCTGCGTGTTCGTCTGCTACGTGACATGTCCCATGTGTTGGTCGTGTTCCGGTCCTCATGCCTCCAGTAATCCAGCCCTGTCCAGTTTCCCACCTGCAGGTTGTTCGGGCGTGCACTGTACTGGATGCCACATGGTTCTAAGCGGGGGTGCTCCATGTTGCAGGTCTGTGGGGGTGGGGGGGTGTTGTGGGTCGTGGGCTGGCTGGACACCCACTGACACCGATTGCTGTGGACCGTGATGTCTGCCTTTCGGCTGTCGTTGTGCACTGCGGTGGCTGACACGTGGCTGTGGGGTGTGGGGGATGCTCCTCCTTGCTGTGCTGTGGGACTAGGGGCCTGGTGTGTGTTGTACTTGGGCTGTCCACCCTCCCACCCACTGCACTTTGTGTTCCTGCCACTTATCTGTTACTTGTCGGTTAGTGCAGCTGTGGCGGACACATGGGTGTGGTGGGTGCTCGTTGTGGCGCTTCTGGCATATTTGGGGACCTGTTGGTGGTTACGTGGCTGGCTGAGTGTACACATGTCCCCACGCATCTTACAGTTGTTCTGTTTGGGCTGTGTGTGGTGGTGTCTGTTGCATGTGTGTGTGATGTGTTGTGTATTGTGTGCTGGACATGGGGGTGTTTGTCCCGGGGAGCTGTGGCATGGTGGTGGTGCATGTGAGTACATAGCGGTGTGCTGGTATACATTAGTTTGTACTTACCAGCCTCCACTCCCCCTGCTAATCCGGCGAGGATCTCGGGATGTATGATGACTCGCACCTTCTCCTCCCACGCTTTGAAGGTCTTGAAGAGCGCAGGATTCCCTCCGCCAGTGACGGCTGCCAGCTCTCTGTTTTTGCCCTCCTTCTTCTTGACCAGGCTCTTGACGTCATTCCACCGTTTGTTTATTTCGACTCTGTTCCTGGGCAGGGTCCCGACTGCATTGACCTGGTCTACGATCCGGTTCCACATTCTGTTTCTGGTGGCTAGTGGTGTGTGCTGGACCATGTTCCCATAGATTTGTGGGTGCACCTTCATGATCTCGTCGACCATGACCGTCAGCTCAATGGGCGTGAACTTGGGCATTCTTTGTGGTGCCATGGTGTTTGTGGTGCTGGTGCGGTGTGTGTTGTGTAATGTGCAGGGGGTTTGTGGTGCCGGTGTTTGGTGGTGGTGGTGGTGGTGGTGGTGGTTGTGATGTGTGCGTTTCTGTGGTGTGCTGCTGTCCTTGCTGTGTCACTGTGTCCTCTCCTCTCTCTCTGGTTTGCAATGTTGCAAGGGGTTGTGGTCTGTGGGAGTGCTGCTTTTGTACTTACTTATGTGGGTGTGTCCTCATGGTCTGTTGTTTTCAGGTGTGTTGTGTCTGGGGTTCTGGCCTTTGTAGTTTTTGTTTGTCCAGGGGGTGTTTTCGGGATGTGTACTGTGCTTGTGTATTTGTGCGTGCCTTGCTGTGTGGACTTGTTGGCCATGTTGTGTGCGATTGGTTTTGTGAGCGGATGGTTTCTGTGCAGGGACGTGGCGCCATGGCTTCTGCCGTGTCGATTCTCATCGGCGTTGTTTGCGCTGGCGGGCGGTATATTTGTAGTTTTCCCGCGCTCATGGCGGTGCGATCGTAATCTCACGTGCGGTGTGCCGGCCGTGAGGGCGGGCGGTTTTGTGTTGTCGGGCGTGTTTCCGTCCGTGGCGGGCGGTTTGACTCCGACTCGGACGATGGCGGGCGGTATTTTGTGTGATTTTTCCGCCGATGGCGGTTTTCGGTTTGTGTAATCGTAATGGCGTGGTCGGTGTTCAGACGGTGTGTGCGGGCGGATTTTTGCCGCTTCCATGCCTGGCGGATTTGTTTACGCCGGGTATCGTAATGTGCCCCTTAATGTTGTTTTTTATCTGCATAGCTCCCTTCAATGGCAGCCATAGATAAAACTTTTATAGGCACGGATGCCGCGCTATATGTTTTAGCACGGCGCCCACTTTTGTTTTTCTTGTAAATTTGTTTTTCTCCTTTAATGTTTTTTTAATCAGCATGGCGCTCTTCATGGGCCGGCATGTGCATAACTTTAATAGTCACGGGTGCCGTGCTATATGTTTTAGCACGGCGCCCGCTTTTGTCTTTCTTGTGCATTTTTTTACCCTACCATATCAAGGCAGCTAATCTCCTCCACGTGGTAAGGTACATAATGCTGGGCGCCTCTCCCTTTCCATGCTCCACGGGTAGCAGCGCCGCAGCCATATTCAGCTTTCAGCGGGGGCTCAGCAAGGAAAGCTACCAAAGGCAGCTGCGGGGCTCGCCTGAAGGAGGCGGCACTCTGAGCCCACTCCTGCGGCGATTGCTTTTTGGTGCTGCACGGCGATTGCTTCAGGAACTGGAGGAGGCGGTAGCAGGGAGAAGCAGCGGCAATGCCTGGCCAGCCCTGAATGGGATGGCATTTGCTGAGCTTGAGGATCCCTGGCCCAAAATGGAGGTGTATTCCAGCAGTGGCGGTGGCGAAGTGGGTGCTTGGATAATGGGTTCAGATTTTTTAGATAAAATAATAACATTTCAATGCAGATTTTTTTAAATTGTTTTTTGTATGTTTTTATATTTGTTAATACTTTCTGGTGTGATTTTTCAGCCTTAGCAGGGGTCAAAACATTTTCGAAAATAAATCTCCAAATTCAGCCTCATTCAACCTCTGTTAATTTGTTGCCGATAGTGTCACGTGACCTCTCTAGCATCACCTACATGTCCTGCTATCTGCATTGTCGTAATGCAAAAGGATAACCCTGAAAGAACTTTACGAACTACTTTAAAAAACATGAGCTTGCCTATTTCCGGAATCAGCAGGTGTGATTGACAAACACCGGACTCATACCTTTAAAAAAAGAAGTTAACAGTAACCCATTTCAATAGTTAATTTACACATCCTAAACCATCCCCTAGCCCACTTAAGCAAAGAGTCACCTGATTTCCCCTTTCTGTTCTTACCTATTAACGATAAACAGTTTCACATTTAAAGTATCACTCCAGTAAATGCGATGCAGAGAGGTGTTACACAGTTTTAACATTTAATTGCAAACTTTGGAGAAATCGATAAAAGTGATCACAAATTGCGTTTTAGTTTCAGTGTTCCTAAACCTAGGATGTAGCATACATGCACTTATGTATAAATGTATGCATGCATCCATTTCTTTACGTATTTATTCATACAAAGTTTAATATGGCAAACACACCTCACCTTACATCAGAGCGGTGTAAGGGAAGTCCTTAACTGGCTTTCTTCACCTCCCTCTCTCCCTCTTCCTCCTCCTACCTCCCCCCCTATCCCATAAACCTAATTACCTGGGGGACCTTTTGGGGCTTGGAAGCAATTTCAGCTGAGAGTCATGGACTGATATTGACAGCATTTCAACAGCCTATGCATGTCGCAAGTAAAGTTCATATTATTTTTTCCTGTGATTTGTTTGTTGGAGCAAAATAATTTCAATAACAGAGACCAGTGATAATGTGATCAATACAAAAAGGCTCTGCCAACTGTAAACTAAAAAACATATATAAAAAAAGTTCGCATTTACAACACCAATTGCTCTCACTTTCACCAATGTGAGATCTATTGCATTGAAAATGTTAAATTTAGCCATCTGCAGCTGGAATTCCCTCTGCTCCCTCCTCTCTGCCAGTTCTTCTGGGGACAGGCCACAGGAAGAAACACTGCTCCCTGCTCTCACAGGGAGCTCCAATTTGATGGGTCACCCCTCCCCATCGGATGTAGGTGGTTCCTACGTGGAGCCATCACCCAGCCAATCATCTTCAGCTGTGGTTTCATTTAGCACGAAGTGAGCTTCTGTCCAGGTCCTCAGTGCCTTTTGCAGCTCCACCTTCCTGATGGTGCTTTTAGCAGGAAGCCCAACCACAGGTTTTTGAGCAGGACCACACTGTATACCTCCAGGATGGCAAGCTAAAATTCCATGCTTTTGGTTCTGTATCCAGGAGCCATAGACATGTTTGGAGATCAAATCAAAAATGCCAATAAGGGAGAATTTAAAATTTGAATTGGCCTTGAATGTGGAATAGTGTACACCAAATCCCTGCATGCCATTGCACATACTCAAGTCTTAGCATCACCGCTGATCACAACTGTAATAAATTGGGTTTCTGGTTGACTAGGGTATAAATCCTGGTCAACCAGTAAATACAATGCTATTCAGGGCATGGCACATGCACACCCTAAATTAAACTGTGCTCACCCTCTGGTAGCTTGGCACAGAGCAATCAGGCTTAACTTTAGAGGCAATGTGTAAAGTATTTGTAAAACACTTCAAACAGTAAAACAGCAAAAACACTGCTCAAAAAGATTCTATACCAGGTTAGAAAAATAGAGCTTCATTTTATAAATAAAGCAAGACCAAGGGGGTCATTACAATGACGGGCGGATCGCCACCGCCCGTATGGCGGTGGCGATCCACCCGCCATTTCCCACCGCCCGCATGCCATTTCCCCCCGCCACATTACGATGGCGGGGGGGAGCCCGGCGGACGGAAAGACCGTCCGCCGGTTTTCCACCGGTCCCACAGGGGACCGGGCGGTAAAGGTCCCTAATATGGTGGCGGTGTCTGCAAGACACCGCCATCCATATTAGGATGTTGGCGGAAAGCAGCCTTTCCATGGCGGTGTTGCCACCATGGAAAGGCATGTGGTCTTTGCTTCTGGGGGCCCGTTGCGAACCCCCAGGATTTAGGGGGTGCACATGGGGGTACCTATGGTACCCCCCTACATTTGAATGCACAAGGTGGCAGGCACCGCGCGGTGCCTGTCACGTTGTGCATTCAAATGCACAACATGCGTTTTTCGCATTGCGGCGGGTGCTGGTGACAGCACCGCCCGCCGCAATGCGAACAATACGGGATGCCACCGCCACCGTGGCGGTGACATCCTAATACCCATGGCGGGACCGCCGCACCCCTTGCGGACGGTCCCGCATTCCGTTGCGGTGGCGGGCGGACTTTGTCCGCCCGCCATCGTAATGTGCCCCTAAAAATCCAATAAGTAAAAACGTAGTTAGGAATTTTTAAAGACTGAACTGTAAAATAGTGCTTAAAAGCATAAAGCGCCAACCGGGGATATCAGGCCGTGCTGGGTCGGGTCAAATCCAAACGTTCAGGCCAACCATGATGGAGCGCTAATCAGAAACAGTCCAAGACTAATCCAGCTAAAGTTTTACCATCTCAAGTTTTGTACCAAGAGTCTCATTCATGAGGGAGAAGTTCGCTGGAAGCGCAGAGAACATTTCTCCTTTCCCAGGTTTCGAGGATCTGCTGAGCATGGAAATAGAAATGGCCTGCTCCCTTCCCAAACTATGGTGGCCATCTTGGAGTGGTCATTCATTTTACCTATACTCACACTCCTGGTCCCTGCTATGTTTGCCCAATATCACATAGTGGGTGATGTCTATCTCCTTATGGTTGAACGCAAATTGCTTGCCTGAACTGCCATTTAAAGTGGGAAATCCATCCCTGGGACTGCCGTCCAGTCAACACGGTCCAGCCTCCGGTCTCCTAGCACTTGATAATCTGTCCCTCAAGAGACTAATCTACCCAATAGGATCCCGAGGAGCACCGCTAGCAACTGCGGTGCAAGCCCCCGTCTGCTCTCCTTGCTGAATTCCTCCGTCACGCCCCCAACCCCTATCCCGGTCGCCTGGAATACCCACGCCTCCTATGGTGGTGGCAGACATCAGCCCGGACGCCTCTTTACCGGCACCTCCTTGGGGCGGAAACAAGGCCCGTGATAACATGGAGCCTATTCCTTCAAACCGCATCTCTTCCAACCTGGAACCCACTGGACATAACGCTTTCCTAATCAGATATCCACCGAACCTATCAAAAAATGCGGCAAAAAACTTCAAACATAGACTACTTAGAACACATCCGGAAACCCTTATCTCAGACCCCTCCTTCTCTACCAGAAAGGGTGTTACCATAAACGACCTCATCCTACACACTAAACGGCATGCTCAATGGCGGAAGGCCTTCTACTCTCTGCTCAATATCTCCACTTCCCTGAAAACGCCACATGGCCTTAGATTGATAGTGGCGCCCTCCTCGGATTTCAGAGCTGATGCCACCATCTCCCTCTACAAAAGTGGAACCATCCTTATACAAGCCTCAGACCGCAATCTAGTGTTATTTGACAAACTTTTCCCCACCATCATTAATACAGTAGCTAACGCCAATTCTGCCCCCCTCTGAGGGGTGGGACCCCTAGTGGTTCCCCAGCCCGCGCAATCTCTATCTCCGACCTCTCCACCCCCATCCTCGGATCCCACATCGTCGAAGGGCCCCCTTCTAACTACCCCTACTCTTAATAACAACTCTCCTGCCATACATGCAATGTGCGAACAGAGTCAGCACAGTCATCACACTAATCTGCCTGTTCCCTCCCCCGCATCATTAGCATGCCCTAACGCCACTAACGACATGGCTTACAGTACTGCCCCGATTCTCCCCAAGACACCTGCCTCCAGTCCAATACATAACCCCATCAGGCTCCCACCGGCCCCCGACATCTCTAGCTCCTCCCCTATCCTTCCCATCCTTTCGAGTATGCAGCCCCATCTTCCAGAATTTCTGCCTTCTGGGCACATTCAGTCGCCACCCGCCCCACTTTCCCAGGACTTCCCTTGCTCTCACCAGCTCCATGGTGCCAAGGACCTACCCTCCCAATCCCATCCTCACACCTCACTGGAAGGACGTCTGAGCGAGATAGCACACAACTTAAGACAGAGGTTCGCAGTCTACGACATATCATGGAGGCTTTGTCGTCTAACTCCAGACTAAGCTGCTACACCAAGAAAAATCACCATCTTCGCACGCTCCCAGATTGTGTGTGTACCATGCCCCCCTCCGCCCACTATACTCGGCGGTCACCTGCTCACGTCACCCACACACCTCATAGGTGATCCACCATTCCGCTCCCTAACGACCCTGCTCGCCCCTCCAGATGTAGAGCCTCCCTGTCTGATGCTGATACTCATTCTCTCTTACATTCCTATGCTCCAGCACATCCCCCCACCATAGCAAACATGCAACAAATTGAATCCATCCCCAATGACCCCCTAGATCAAACACTAGAACCTTAAATGTTAACAACCTCACGAGAGTCGCCACCACTCCCCAGGCACTAACTGACACCAACATAAGTCTCAAATGCGTGCTTCTAAATTGTAAAAGCACGCTGCAGATATTGCCAACCTCACCCTGGCGCAGGATCTTGACCTTATAATGCTAACGGAAACCTGGCTAAATGACTCAGCTGCCCCCATCCTGGACCTTTTAATACCTCCCAATTATGAGATCATTAGGTCGGACAGATCCAGTGGTCAAGGCGGAGGCATAGCATGTTTACATCATAGTAATCTTACAGTGAAAGTACTACAGACTGACCCCCTGCCGTCTTGTGAATACCTATGCATTGAAGTGGCTGGTGGCAATAATCACTTCTGCAAACTACACACGTTTTACCACCCCCCGTGACAACCATCCCTTCTCAGAACTGATAATGGACATTATCTCGGCCAATGTAGACTTCCATGGCACCCAGATCTTCCTGGGAGATTTCAACCTCCACTGGAACGATGTAAATGATGTTGTGGTCAATAGCCTTAAATCCTTCCTTCTTGACCTCAACCTAACCCAAATTTGTGACAGTCCCACTCACATCAAAGGAGCTACCTTAGATCTCATTATTGGTAAGCCCAATTCCATCCTCCTGGACTCGATCCTCCCAAGTGATTGGACAGACCATTACTGCATTTCCTTCCGCATTCTTGATTCGGTTAGAACATGCAAAGCCCAGCCTAAGAACCCAAAACAGCTAAAAAGATGCCTACAGAACATCAACCCACAAGATCTGACTGCTCTCTGCGAGAACATTCTGCCACCCCCTCCGAGCATGTCTGATGTTCACGACCTTACGACCCACTATAACCACGCAATGATGAACGTGCTAGATTCGGTTGCACCACTACAGCTTAAAAGAATGTCCTCAAAACGCTCCAAACCTTGGTTTACAGAGAGTCTTAACTCCGAAAGAAGAAACTTAAGGCTTGCTGAAAGGCAATGGCGGTCTTATCCCTCCCTTGAGCATCTCTACCACCTGAGATCCTTGAAAAGCATTTATAATAAACGCATCAGATGCTCGAAGGCCACCTTTTTCAGAACTCAACAAGACCAAGCAAAAAACCGTCCAAAAAAACTGTTCGAACTCATCAAGTCCCAAGCCAATAGTTATCCGAACCCTGCATCTCTGGGTCAAGGGACACTGCCTGATTGTGAAGAATTTGCAGACTTCTTCACTGCTAAGTCGAGTAAGATCGAAACTGAATTACAATCTGCCCAGGACCACCTGTCGATCAGGCCACGGACCTCCTTTTGTTCACTAGGTGGGGCTATCTTGGACCCTGTACATCCCTACCCCCCTAAAAACAATGCATCCTGGAGTCTGTTCCAAACCCTGGATGAGTGCACTATACGCAAAACATTGTCGACTCTGAAACCTTCCAATCACTACATTGACCCTCTGCCATCGAACTTCTTCCCGGAAGTGAGATCCTCCTTACTGACATTGTGGACTAAGATCGTCAATGCATCACTTCAGCAAGGGGATATTCCGGACTGCCTAAAATCAGGACAAGTTACCCCGATCTTAAAGAAACCAACAGCTGATCCCCCGGACCTGCATAATTTTCGCCCAATCTCCAACATCCCCACCCTGGCAAAGCTCCTGGAGAAATGCGTGCAGGCCCAACTCTGCAACCACATTGATCGTTTCCAACTCTTGGACCAATGCCAATCTGGTTTCCGCCCGGGCCATAGCACTGAGTCAGCTCTGACGCATATTGTTGATGATGCGCTAAGAATGCTAGACCACAATGAGTCGTGCCTACTGATCCTTCTCGACCTCTCGTCAGCATTTGATACTGTCAAACACGATAACCTAATTGACCTCCTGGAACACTGGATGGGGTTGTCTGGGCCGGTGCTTACCTGGTTCTCTTCGTTCCTCCTGAATAGATCTCAAACCTTCAAGGTGAACCAATCCTTGTCTCATCCGGCACTGGTTACGCTGGGGGTTCCACAAGGCTCAGCACTCTCTCCCACACTCTTTAACTTGTTCATGGAGCCGCTAACAGAAATTCTGAAATCATCCAGCATTCACTATCATATGTATGCTGATGATACCCAACTTTATTTGAAGATCGCCTCCCCTGAGGACATTCAGTCCCTCAATTCAGTCCTGCTGGAAACACAAAGGTGGCTGACATGGAACCACCTGAAGCTAAATGCTCTAAAAACAGAATTCCTCCTAATCTCACCCCACAAGCAATCCGCGGTCATGGAACAATGGTTGAATCAGCTTACTGCTCTTAATTGTAGACCTCACCTTGTGGACTCTGCATCCTCGCTTGGTATTATATTAGACAATAGTCTGAACATGCAAAAGCACATCAGCTCCCTCACCAAAGGAGCGAATTACCAACTCAGCATCTTAAGGAAGCTCAAACCCTTTCTCCCTGCCCAAGACCTAAAGGTTGCAGTGCAAGCATTAGTGATCGCAAAGCTGGACTATGGCAGCGCAACGCTGTGTGGCTTGCCCAGAGGGAAAACGGCTCCGCTTAGGGTGGCCCTCAATTCTGCTGCTAGGCTCATAATGGGAACTAAAAAATACAACCACATCTCTCCGGACCTGCTGGCCCTGAAATGGCTCCCATATGAAGCTCGGATACAGTTGAAAATTGCATGCATGGCACACAAAGCCATCCACTTCAAGACCCCACTGTACCTCGCAGAGAAACTGGAGCTCTCATGTGGTACAAGAGCCTCCAGAAGTGCCAGCACCCTTTTACTCAAACCACAAAAATTCAAGAAAAAAAAGACTTACAATCGATCCTTCTCAGGCATGGCGCCGAGGATCTGGAACTCTCTCCCCCCCTCGAAGTCAGGGTGATCCCTTCCACTGTCCGCTTCAAAATGGAAGTTAAAGGACTCTTGATGAAGAAATATCTGCCTCAGTCCGCCTTCCCCACTTGACCCGGATCCATAGCTGCTGTCTGTAGCCCAGAGGCCTTGCTGGCATGACTGCTGGACATTTTTTTTTTAAATGTTGTACTTTTCGCTTTTTTTGACTCTGTATGTTTACCTATACCCTCCTGGCTGCATAATCTGTAAAGCGCTCTGATACCCTCGGTGGTCATGTTCGCGCTATATAAAACTTTATAAATAAAATAAATAAATTGCTGGCGATGGTCAGCGGGGTGTGTAGAGTAGGCCAGGCATCGTGGCCAGACGGGCTGGGGCCTCATGGTTACAATCCATGCCGGTGGACAATGCTTGCTGTGTGAAGAGATGAATTTGTTATGGCTTGCACTGATTTTTTGTGTGAGTGGCGCAGTTCTGGAGTAAAGTGGCCCATTTGCATTTGCGAAGAGCCCAAAAGCTTGACTTTAAGAGCTCAAGAACCACACCAAGGGCCCAGGGACATGAGAGATGCCTCTTGGGGGTCAGGAACTCATTAAAGGTGTGCCCAGGAGCTGTGGGGGCTTGTTATGTCCCTGAGGCTCAGATCAGGAAGTCAGCAGACTAGCCTTTTGAGTTCCTCTGGGATCCTGTGATCAAGACGAGTTCCAGGTCCAGTTTTATCTCTCCAGGCAAGACAGCAGCAGGTCAACATAACAAGGCAGTAGCTCCTTCAGAGTGGCAGTCCAACAGAGTGGGAGTCCGATCAGCAGTACAACAGTCCTTCTTCCTGGAAGAGTATCCACAGGTTCAGAGGTGTACTAAAGTGGTGGTGCCACAGGTCCAGTACTTATAACCAGTTGGGCCTTTCAAGTGGGAAGACTTCAAAGACATGCATTTGAAGTGCACAGAGGTCTTCCCTTCCTGCCCTGGTTCCATAATCGCTACAGGGGGGTGTGCAGCCCTTCGTGTGGAGACAGGACATAGCCTAATCAGGTGTAAGTGAGGCTGGGTCCAGCTACTCTCTCCCATCCTGCCAGGATGGCCCATGAAGTCATACCTAAGCTCCTATTGTGTGTTTACCGTCCAGGGCGAATACACAAAGACCAATGGTCACCTACACCAGACATGTGATCAGAGACAGGCAGCTGGCACCAAATGGCTAAGGTAAGAATAGGCCAAATTTCTAAAAGCTGCATTTTCAGAATTGTATTTAAAATCTGACTTCATCATAAATTAGGATTTTAGATTAGGATTCCATAGACACCAGTCTTGGTGGGGTCTTATCTCTTCCCAATTGCAAATTACACTTATAAAATGTAATAAGTTAATCCTAATGTTATCCTATGGGACAGATAGGCCTTGCAGTAATAAAAAAAAAAAACTTTGGGAGTTTTATTACTACCAGGGCATGTAAAACTTATGAGCCATGTCCTGCCTTTGAAAAACATTGCAGCCTGACCTCTGGCCTACCTTAGGGGTGACTTATATGTATAAAAAGGAAAAATATGGGCCGAGCAAAGTGTTATTATGCCAAGTAGTGTTGACTTTGTGAACTGCACATGGAGGCTCTGCAGTGGCAGGCCTGTGACATGGTTAAAGGGCTGCTTAAGTGGAAGGCACAATCTGGGCAGCAGGTCCTCTAGTAGCATTTAATTTACAGGCCCTGGGTACAGGGGGAACCACTTTACTAGGGACTTATAAGTAAATAAAAAATGCCAATTGGGGATTGTTAGACCCGGGATCCCTGGTTGGCTGAGGTTGGTACCTTAGACCAAATAGGGACCCGCGGTTCCACGTCAGGGAAAGGAAGGTCACCTTCTGAGATAGCCCCCGCTCACCCCTCGGTAGCTTGGCACGAGCAGCCAGGCTTATCTTCAAGGCAAATGTGTAAAGTATTTGCAACCACGCTCACAGCAACCCAATGATGACACCACAAAGAGACTCCACACGAGTTTTATAAAAACGAGTATAAATTTTATATAAAAAGGTATACGATAAGACCACACAATATAAATCCAAATATGCGTATTTGTAATATTCTTCCTGGCCGGTTGTTAGGCCAGCCAGCTCTTGTAAGTTCTAACGATATTAATGAGCACTTCTAAACATTTCACTGTAATCCTAATACCATGTTATGCAGTTCGTAATGCTAGAATCAGGCACTTGTGCAATGTAGAAATAATGCAATGCGTAACGCGACAATCAAGCACTTTGCAATGTAAGAATAATGCAATGCGCAACACAACAATCAGGTACTTTGCAATGTAAAAATAATGCAATGCGTAATACAACCACCAGGTACGTCGTTATACAGAAATAAGGCGATGCGTAATACACTAATCAGGTAGTTCGTTATGCAGGAATAATGCAATGCGTAATACGCTAATCAGATAGCTCGTTATGCAGAAACAATGCAATGCGTCATACGACATTCAGGTAGTTCGTTATTCAGAAATGATGCAATGTGTAATACGACAATCGGGTAGTTAGTTATTCAGAAATCAGCTAATGGGTAATACACTCCGGCACCGAATACGGTGCCTTAGGCGGTCTCTCCGCCACTCCGTCTGACTCGCAGTCAACCTCTGTCAACAGTAGGCCTGGGCGGAAAACTACGCTACGCTCGCGGAGTGTGCGTAGTTTGCGCAACTACGCGCTACGCGAATCGCACGTAGCACAGTGCAAAAACATGTAGCGTAGCGGGCATTGTTTGCTCGCTCGTGGTCCTCAACGTCAAGTTGGCGACCGCGAGCGAGAAAATCAACATCCCGGCGAGACTTTTCCTCGTTCGCGAGCGGCAACATAAAGTTGCTGATCGCGAGCGTGGAAAATAAACCTCCCGGCGAGATTCTCAACGCGGGGAGGTCAGGTTTCTCATTGCGAGTGGTCGTGTATGCTCGCGACCGCACGCGATGAGAAACTACCAGTCCGCGTTGAGAAAGCTGCTGCTTGAGTACAAATCTACTCGAGCGGCAGAAAACGACCGCTTGCACTGTGCATGATGCCGTTCGCAATGATTGCACAGTGCGGACAAGCATCCAGCACTGTGCAATCATTGCGAACAGCATTTCCCTACCGCACTACGCAGTTCGCGTAGCTACGCGTAGTGCGCGTAGTGCAAAGTACACTTCGCGTAGCTACGCATAGCGCGACTACGCGAACTACGCCCAGGGTTAGTCAACAGTTGCCCCCAACACAGGTATGGTGTAACAAAAAGTGCAGCTCTGCACTCCGGCCCCGGTACTGCCACTCCTTTGGCAACACGGGCCGCGATACGAGCTGAAGCAGAGGCTCGCACTGCTGAAATGAGAGAGAGGCCGAGAGCGTCTCCCTCCGAGCCCGCACCCCACCCCAGGAGTCGACACACGTTACCTGGGGGGTGCGAATCCACTCTCCTCTCCTCATCCAACGACTTGGGCCTCAGATGCAATCTTTGTGAATGGGCAACGGCGGGCTCGCGCCGGCGGCTCAGCTCCTCCGAGGCTGCCGGTCCAGGCAGCTACTGCTGCGAAGATCTCAGGCTGCCACAGGGCACACGCACACAGCATCGCTGAGACTCCCTTGAGCTTCGGCAGCACGATCACCGGGCACTCCACACGACAGTCTCAGGCTGAACGAAGAACACACGCACAGCGTCGCTGAGATTCACTTTAACTCCGGGTGCACGGTAACAAGGCAATCCTCATGAAGGTCTCACGCTGCACAAAGCACACGCACACAGCGTCGATGAGACTCACTTGGACTCCGGGTGCACGATAACAAGGCAACACTCACGTTGGTCTCTCGCTGCACAAAGCACACGCACACAGCGTCGATGAGACTCACTTGAATTCCGGGTGTGCACGATAACAAGGCAATCTTCACGAAGGTCTCACGCTGCACAAAGCACACGCACACAGCGTCGATGAGACTCACTTGGATTCCGGTGCACACGATAACTGGACAATACTCACAAAAGGTTCAGGCTGCGCAAAGCACACGCACACAGCGTCGCTGATCCTCGCTTGGATTCCAGGTGCCCACGATCACAGGGCACTTCTTACGAGGGTCTCAGGCTGCAACAAGCACACGCACACAGCGTCGCTGAGACTCTCCTGGAAACTTTTGTGTTCCTGAGTTTCCGCAACAGGGAGCCAGCTCACCTCGGGACCTTGGGGATAAGTTACTTCAGGACACAGCACACAGCAAAGTCCTTTCAAGCAGGGGATCACAGCACACAGCAAAGACCCTTTAGCCTTTCCTTGGTAAAAACAGCAAACTGCAGGCCAGCCCCAGAACACACAGCAAGGGTCAGTCCTATCCTTCAGTCTCTTCAGTTGTTTCTTCCTTGGCAAAGGTTCCTCTTGACCACGAAGTAGCTACCAGTCTTGTTTAATCTTGATCAAGCCATTCTCCAAAGTTCAGGGGCTTCAGCTCTCATAGTTATACCCCTCAATGGCTTTGAAGTCTTTGTGTTCAGGGGGCACTGACCCCTGTTCAAACCAGTTCTGGGTGCCTCCCTGCCAGTGACACCTCTATTCCTTTGATAGTGGGGGTCTGTATCACTCAGCAGGGGCTGGAGCCATTGGTTTATGGCTGCAGCCCAGGCCTCTTCACCTCTAGGGGCTACTCCTCCCCTACACTCCAGATGCAGGTCAGCCTGTTGCTGTCTCACCTCCTCCCCTGGGTCAAGACATTCCCCAGATCCTATCACTTTGAAATCCAGACAGTCAATCCACAACCAGGCAGAGACACACAGAAATGTTAGAGCACAAAAACCCAGCCACTTCTAAAAGAGTGGCTTCTAAACACACAATGCAAAAACCACCTTCATAAAAAGATGTGTTATTACACTTTGAGTTCAGGCATACTAAACGTCACCTCTCCATCTTAAGCCTTTGGGAAGATAGGCTGGAAAACATATTACACAGCCTCCCCATTCTGTCCTATGGGCAAGATGGCCTTTCAACAGTGAAAAACGAAATGGAGATTATTTCACTGTCAGGACATGGTACACACCTTAGTACATGTCCTACCTTTCACATGCACTGCACCCTGCCCAAGGGGTACCTTGGGCCTTCCATAGGGGTGTCTGAGGTGCATAGAAAGGGAAGGGTAAGGTCTGGCAAGTGGGTGCACTTGCCAGAACAACAACATGGCTGTTAGTAAACTGAGCGCAGGCACTGCAGTGACAGGCCTGAGTTCCCTTTTCCAAGCTACTTGTGTGGGTGGCACAAATAGTGCTGCAGGCCCACTAGTAGCATTTGCATTACCAGCCCTGGCACACATAGTGCACTTTACTAGGGACTTTACTAGTAAGACAAACATACCAATCATGGACAACCAATTACCATTACACTTTATACAGGGAACACTTGCAATTTGACACTGTTTAGCAGTGGCAAAGTGTCCAAAGCCTCTAAGTTGGCAACACAATGTCAGAAAAAAGGTCTAGGGGAAAAGCAAAAAGTTTAGGGAACTTTAGCAAAAAGGGCCAAGTCCCACACAACCCCCTCCCAGCCAAAAGCCAGGGTAGACCAATCAAGTACCTTGATTTTCTTCCCTGCTTAGGGCGATAGAACACGGACGCAGGCCCGCTACCACAGGGACACCCTCCGGTTCTATGCCTTCCTGACCCCAGGGGATTCTCTTGGTCACTACTCCCTGGGCCAACTATGCCGCTCCATGGGTGCTTCCAGACAGTTGGAGCCTCTCTAGGGGTGCTGGCTCCTTGCCAACCCCCACCTAGAGCGGTATCCCTGGAAGACCCATCAGTCAGGACACAGTTCCCAGTTATCCTGTCCTCCAGGTTAGATGTGGGGGTACCCTGGTCACTCCTAGGGGACCCAGCTCTACTAGCTAGACACGGTCCCATGGGTTTTCCAACAGGGGGACACCTTCCTCCCTTAACCTTCCATTTAGATTTCTGTGCCTGCCATTTAGAAATGGCACCCACAAACTTCAGGACCGCAAGAGCTCTGGGGACAGACGCCCCACGCCCTCCTGACGCTAGGTGTTCTTCTTTGCACAGCTGGCAAGTAGGTGCTAGGCCTCCCACCTGGTGCTCCTGTAAGGAACCCTCCAGTCTCTGGGGTGGGGTGGTGAACCCCTGGGGACGCTGCTCACACTTCTTCCCTCTCCTTTGAGACAGGGCGCTAGCCCGCATGCCCCCCCACTACTCTGGGACCTAATGGTTCTACTTTGCCTCTCTTCCCTCTCTAGGGCCTTTTCAGACCCTTGGACCCATGACCAGGTGTCCGGCTCTTGTGCCAACTCCCGGGAATCAAAGAGCTTGCACCCTAATACAGGTTGGCGCAATCCTGGAAAACAATTACCGAGCCTAGGCTCCCTAGGGGCAGAGTTGAGCAACCCCTTCAAATCATTTGCCATGCTCACCAACACCCAGTCATCCAGTGCACGCTTGTACTCATCCACACTTGGCACAGGCTGTACGCTGCCACCATTTGAACTGGACTCTGCCTGTTTAACCCTAATGTCCAGTTCCCTCATGCTTAACTCATGAGCTAAGATAATCTTTTTCTCTTCCAAGGCGAGAGCGCTCCTGCTCTCCTCTGCTCGCTTTTCACTTTCAATGAGCAGCTTCTTCTCTTCTGCTTGAGCTTTAAGTTTCAAAACCTCCAACTCATGCTCTCTGACCCTTTGGTTTTCCTCCAGCTCCTCTTGTGAAAAGCTCCTCCCTGAATGGCTACTACCAGCCCCTAAAACTGGTCCCTCCACTGGCAAATCCTGTGGACTAAATCCATTCTCTGGGTCATCCTCATCCACCTCAACATCACCTGTCTCCTGAGCCCCTTTGGCTTCCCACCAGGCCCTCAAGGCCATTTGCAGATCCTCCTTCTTGGCGCTACTTTTCAAGGGACATCCCAAAGCTTTGCAGAATTGCCTCAATTGATCAACTTTGTAGGTAAGCAATACCTCAATGTCGAACTCTAATTCTGCAGCCTCACTGGCTACTTGACTCCTCTGAGACATGATGTGTGGCTTAAAGGTTGCTCAAAAATAAAACCAACTAGAACCAACAAATCAAGAACACAATATGTGGTTGTGTCGTGGTCTGCGCTAAACTTGTGATGTACACCAATTACTGTGAATGGATTTGCAAATACACGTTTCAATCCCACACCGCTGACCACCAAATGTTAGACCCGGGATCCCTGGTTGGCTGAGGTAGGTACCTTAGGCCAAATAGGGACCCGCGGTTCCACGTCAGGGAAAGGAAGGTCACCTTCTGAGATAGCCCCCACTCACCCCCTTGGTAGCTTGGAACAAGCAGCCAGGCTTATCTTCAAGGCAAATGTGTAAAGCATTTGCAACCACGCTCACAGCAACCCAATGATGACACCACAAATAGACTCCACACGAGTTTTATAAAAACGAGTATAAATTTTATATAAAAAGGTATACGATAAGACCACACGATATAAATCCAACATATGCGTATTTGTAATATTCTTCCTGTCCGGTTGTTAGGCCAGCCAGCTATTGTAAGTTCTAACGATATTAATGAGCACTTCTAAACATTTCACTGTAATCCTAATACCATGTTATGCAGTTCGTAATGCTAGAATCAGGCCCCTGTGCAATGTAGAAATAATGCAATGCGTAACGCAACAATCAAGCACTTTGCAATGTAAGACTAATGCAATGCGCAATGCAACAATCAGGTACTTTGCAATGTAAAAATAATGCAATGCGTAATACAACCACCAGGTACGTCGTTATGCAGAAATAAGGCAATGCGTAATACACTAATCAGGTAGTTCGTTAGGCAGGAATAATGCAATGCGTAATACGCTAATCAGGTAGTTCGTTATGCAGAAACAATGCAATGCGTCATACGACAATCAGGTAGTTCGTTATTCAGAAATGGTGCAATGTATAATACGACAATCAGGTAGTTCGTTATTCAGAAATCAGCTAATGCGTGATACACTCCGGCACTGATCACGGTGCCTTAGGTGGTCTCTCCGCCACTCCGTCTGACTCGCAGCCAGCCTCTGTCAACAGTTGCCCCCAACACGGGTATGGTGTAACAAAAAGTGCAGCTCCGCACTCCGGCCCCGGTACTGCCACTCCTTTGGCTACATCGGCCGCAATACGAGCCGAAGCAGAGGCTCGCGCTGCTGAAATGAGAGAGAGGCTGAGAGCGTCTCCCTCCGAGCCCGCACCCCGCCCCAGGAGTCGACACACGTTACCTGGGGGGCGCGAACCCACTCTCCTCTCCTCGTCCAACGACTTGGGCCTCAGATGCAATCTTTGTGAATGGGCAATGGCGGGCTCGGGCCGGCGGCTCAGCTCCTCTGAGGCTGCCGGTCTGGGCCGCTACTGCTACGAAGATCTCAGGCTGCCACAGGGCACACACACACAGCTGAGACTCCCTTGAGCTTTCGGTGCACGATCACCGGGCACTCCACACGACGGTCTCAGGCTGCACGAAGAACACACGCACAGCATTGCTGAGATTCACTTTGACTCCGGGTGCACGGTAACAAGGGAATCCTCACGAAGGTCTCACGCTGCACAAAGCAAACGCACACAGCATCGATGAGACTCACTTGGACTCCGGGTGCACGATAACTAGACAATCCTCACAAAAGGTTCAGGCTGCACAAAGCACACGCACACCGCGTCGCTGATCCTCGCTTGGACTCCAGGTGCCCACGATCACAGGGCACTTCTTACGAGGGACTCAGGCTGCAACAAGCACACGCACACAGCGTCACTGAGACTCTCCTGGAAACTTTTGTGTTCCTGAGTTTCCGCAACAGGGAGCCAGCTCACCTCGGGCCCTTGGGGATAAGTTACTTCAGGACACAGCACACAGCAAAGTCCTTTCATGCAGGGGGACACAGCACACAGCAAAGTCCCTTTAGCCTTTCCTTGGTAAAAATAGCAAACTGCAGGCCAGCCCCAGAACACACAGCAAGGGTCAGTCCTATCCTTCAGTCTCTTCAGTTGTTTCTTCCTTGGCAAAGGTTCCTCTTGACCATGAAGTAGCCACCAGTCTTGTTCAATCTTGATCAAGCCATTCTCCAAAGTTCAGCGGTTTCAGCTCTCATAGTTATACCCCTCAATGGCTTTGAAGTCTTTGTGTTCAGGGGGCACTGACCCCTGTTCAAACCAGTTCTGGGTGCCTCCCTGCCAGTGACACCTCTATTCCTTTGATAGTGGGGGTCTGGATCCTCAATCACTCAGCAGGGGCTGGAGCCATTGGTTTATGGCATCAGCCCAGGCCTCTTCACCTCTAGGGGCTACTCCTCCCCCTACACTCCAGATGCAGGTCAGCCTGTTGCTGTCTCACCCCCTCCTCTGGGTCAAGACATTCCCCAGATCCTATCACTTTGAAATCCAGACAGTCAATCCACAACCAGGCAGAGACACACAGAAATGTTAGAGCACAAAAACCCAGCCACTTCTAAAAGAGTGGCTTCTAAACACACAATGCAAAAACCACCTTCATAAAAAGATGTGTTATTACACTGTGAGCTCAGGCATACTAAACGTCACCTCTCCATCTTAAGCCTTTGGGAAGATAGGCTGGAAAACATATTACACAGCCTCCCCATTCTGTCCTATGGGCAAGATGGCCTTTCAACAGTGAAAAACAAAATGGAGATTATTTCACTGTCAGGACATGGTACACACCTTAGTACATGTCCTACCTTTCACATGCACTGCACCCTGCCCAGGGGGTACCTTGGGCCTTCCATAGGGGTGTCTGAGGTGCATAGAAAGGGAAGGGTAAGATCTGGCAAGTGGGTGCACTTGCCAGAACAACAACATGGCAGTTAGCAAACTGCGCGCAGGCACTGAAGTGACAGGCCTGAGTTCCCTTTTCCAAGCTACTTGTGTGGGTGGCACAAATAGTGCTGCAGGCCCACTAGTAGCATTTGCATTACCAGCCCTGGCACACATAGTGCACTTTACTAGGGACTTTACTAGCAAGGCAAACATACCAATCATGGACAACCAATTACCATTACACTTTATACAGGGAACACTTGCACTTTGACACTGTTTAGCAGAGGCAAAGTGTCCAAAGCATCTAAGTTGGCAACACAATGTCAGAAAAAGGTCTAGGGGAAAAGCAAAAAGATTAGGGAACTTTAGCAAAAAGGGCCAAGTCCCACAGGGATGAATCAATGTTACCAGTTACTATGTTTAGGGGAGAAAGCATAAGCACTTTATTACTGGTTAACAGTGGTAAAGTGCACAGAATCCTAGTACTAGCACAATCAAGGTCAGAAAAGTGGAGGAGCAGGCAAGGAGGCAGGCAAAAAATTGGGGGGAATACCACCATAAGGCTGTCAGATCTAACAGTGTTCGATAAAGAAACTCCCATTCTCTCTTCTAAACATAGATTGAGCACAGTATCATCTAACAAGGATTTGTATCCAGGGATCATAGATAGTGTCAGCATAGAACAGAACTTCTATCAAATTTCTAGGAGAGAAAGAAAGTGTTCAGTATGAAGCCTCACACTTAAGAGGAAGCCCAGCAAGAGAAATTTGATCCCTATCAGAGTCAGGGACAGTCTGCCGAACTAGTGATGGAAACACCAATTAAATATAACAGTAGCTTCAAACACATCCATATTTCTCTTTTCACCATCAAGAACCAACCAAATTGCTGAATGCTAAAGGAGTTGACACACTCCCTTCAGTTCCCATCTTCCTCCAAACCACGCTTACAGCGGGAAACCTTGGGCCACTCACCCTTCTGGTATGCAGTAAACAAAAGGCCTCTTTTGACCATAAATTCTCCGAGTTCAATGCCAGGGCTCACTATCAGTCATCTAATACAAACAATAAGTCTTTCTCTGACTAACAATAAACATGATAACGCACCTGAAAAAGAAAGAAACCAGTCTAAAGGCAAGGTTAAAACCCCCATTTCAATTAAGAAGTAAAGTCAAGGTAAGTTCAGTTGAGAATCAAAATACACTTTGGTTACATAATTAACATGTACATATATATAATAGAAACAAACTTTAAACATGGATATGCAAAATAAGATTACATTAGGCAGTTGATGAGCTAATACATTTATCTATGAATCCTCAATAGCTTTAATGGTTACATATGATAAATACATTTCAAATCAATCACACACTTTAATAAAATGAAGTCACGCGTTGAATATAAATGTCGCATATGAACATATAATTGTGTATTTGTGACGTATAAAGGGTAGAGCCTAAATTACGCTGCTCCAGAAGTAAAATGTGCTCGCTAAAGCCACATATCTATCTTTAAGAAGTTCCTTTATCTTAATATAGCTTTCCTACTGAGTCCAATCACTCTTTACTCTAACTTCTTGTATAAATGTTTCCTACTACTGAGGAAGGGCCATCCTACACTGTCCTGGGTAATGGTTCAGAGCCATTTTATACAAATGACAATGAGGGGCATATTTACAAGCCCCTATCTCCACAGGAACGTCACTTTTAGTGACGTTACTGTGGTGATATGGGATTCACCTTATTTACAAGGCAGCGTTAAGCCACTTAACATGGCTTAACGCTGCCTTGTAAATAAGGCTCCCTTTCACGCTATACTTAGCGTGAAAGGGGCGGGCAATAGGTGCTGTGGTGGGCTTTCCACTATAACACCCATTGATTTTGACGCTGCTTCATATTTACAAGGGCAGCATAAATATGGGGCAGCGCCAATATTAAGACCAGGGTGTTAGAAATGGGGTTTCTGGTTGGCCAGGTTATGCACCTAAGCCAGGCAGAACCGACCAATCTATTCAGGGTAAGAGAGTTACATACACAACATAACCCCTGCTCACCCCCTTTATAGCTTGGCAGAGTAGTCAGGCTTATCCCAAAGGCAATGTGTAAAGCATTTGCACAGCACATACACACACACACCAGTAACACACTAGGCACACCACAAAAAGAGACTCCAAACAAGGTTATATAAAAAATATCCTTTGTATTATACATAAAACATATTATACCACAATCACATAAATCACTGTGCCACTAGGCACTTGTCATGACATCACATAGATAATAAAATCACTTTGCCACTAGGCAATAGTCATAACAGTATCGGTAGTGCAATAGGGTAAATACTCAAAGATTGCACGTGTTAAGAAGCAGTAGTCATAACATCATAGTTAGTGCACTAAAGTCAAGACTTATATGGGGCACACACCATAAAACACCATGCACACATTAGGCCTAACGCCACCTTACACCATCATCATCCACATTTATGCAGGTCCTGAAAATGTATTTGCTATCCTGGCAGTATAAGGCATAACCACAACATACATCTCCACATCAGGGCATAAACTGCAGGTTAGGTCATACATCGATCATGGCTGAATGAAACCCGTCATCACCAACTCGGGTTAGCTACTACATGCGGCCTGTGGTGAGTAAAACACACAATCACCACCAGAGGGGCAACCAGAGCCAAATTTCGGGGGGGGTGGTGCTACTAAAAATTTCGGGGGGGGGGGGCTAATTCTTCCAGCAATAGGCAGAGTGGAGATGAAGGGGTGAAAAAACAACACGTAAATGTTAACACGTAAATGGTCTTTTAAAGACCTGTGAAGTACTCGGGTGTGGCTGCGATAGGCTCAAAAACTGTCTATGTGTGTGCCTGGGAAGCTGTCTCAGCCCGGGCTGACACACACAACGGGGGGGGCTTAAGCCCTTTAAGCCCTATGGGTGTTGCGTGCCTGATCACCACCACACATATGTTGCAGCATACCTGCACTCCTACAACGGACACGGGGTAACTGGGGCTTCAATCACAGGGCCTGCTAGCTCCTGCGTGCCGATTACCTGTCCCACGGTAATTTACAGTGTCCTCCACGACCCTCCTCCCCCGTAGGCTGTGGAATATATGCCGTCACCGAGCCATGTCCCAAATGCAATAAGAGCAGCATCGGCACTCCTAGCCTCAGAAATATGGTGACCCCGTTGGCACACTCCACCCAATGCCCCCAACGTATGTGTCAGGACAGGGAGGAGGGGCAGTCCACCTCCCTCGGCAGGGAGACCTCTGGGGGTCCCCCGCGGGTAGTCAGAACCGCTCAGCCTGTTAAGGGCAGCTACCCGCTCCCACGTGGGGCAGCTGCTGCCCTAGACAAATGGAGCTGTGTGGCCTAAGCTCCTTGTCGCACGGCTGCCCGAGTAAGCGGGGAGATCGAGGGCGTCCTTACCCTCGTAGGCCCAACCTTCTCGAGGGAGGCCTCTGAGGTGCTCGTCTTCGTCGAATCCGGCTCATGGTAACACGCGGTCCTCCCTTTGCTGACGCCTGGCCTCGTTCAACCGACAACTAGAGGGCGGGGCCAGTCTCCTTTATGGCTCCCTTGTCACTTCGGCGACCTGCAGAGCCCGCGCTACCTCCGATTTCCACCTCCTAATGGCAAGGGCAGCAGTAGGTGCGGCTCAGCCCAGAACTCTGAAACCAGCAGCAGTGCGGGCTGGTTAATTTTCAGGCATTCCCCTCCAGAACAATTTGGAAAATGCAGCGCTGCACTCACTGCAGGGCAGATGAAAGCGCTCCTCACGCGCTCTTAAAGAAAATAAATGAATGGGCAGAACACCCTGTGCTGGTCACTTCAATCAATCAATCAATCAATCAATCACAGAATTTGTAGAGCGCACTACTTACCCGCGAGGGTCTCAAGGCGCTGGGGAGAGGGATGGGGGGGGATGCTGCTACTGGTCGAACAGCCAGGTCTTGAGTAGCCTCCTAAAGGTCAGCAGGTCTTGGGTCTTTCGTAGGCTTAGTGGAAGGGTGTTCCAGGTCTTGGCGGCGAGGTGTGAGAAGGATCTGCCGCCGGTGGTTGTTCTTCGAATGCGGGTGACGGTGGCGAGGGAGAGGTCGGCGGAGCGGAGCTGGCGGTTGGGGACGTAGAAGAAGAGTCGTCTGTTGAGGTAGGCTGGGCCAGTTTTGTGGAGTGCCTTGTGTGCGTGGGTGAGGAGTTTGAAGGTGATCCTCCTGTTGACGGGGAGCCAGTGCAGGTTCCTCAAGTGGGGGGTGATGTGGCTGTGGCGTGGTACGTCGAGGATCAGTCGTGCGGAGGCGTTTTGTATGCGTTGTAGTCGCTTGATGAGCTTGGCCGGGGCTCCCGCGTAGAGGGCGTTCCCATAGTCTAGTCTGCTACTGACGAGGGCCTGGGTGACTGTTCTTCTTGTGTCTGTCGGGATCCACCTGTAGATCTTGTGAAGCATGCGGAGGGTGTTGAAGCAGGAGGAGGAGACTGCGTTGACTTGCTTGGTCATGGAGAGCGTTGAGTCGAGGATGACTCCCAGGTTGCGTGCGTGGTCGATGGGTGTCGGGGCTGCTCCCAGCGTCGTTGGCCACCAGGAGTCGTCCCAGGCTGAGGGGTTGGAGCCGAGGATGAGGACCTCCATTTTGTCCGTGTTCAGCTTTAGTCGGCTGATCTTCATCCAATCGGCGACGGCCTTCATTCCGTCATGGAGTTTGGCTTTGGCGGCGAGGGGGTCCTTGGTGAGGGAGAGGATCAGTTGAGTGTCGTCGGCGTAGGAGATAATGTTGAGGTCGTGTTGTCTGGCGATGCGTGCAAGCGGGGCCATGTAGATGTTGAACAGTGTTGGGCTGAGGGACGATCCCTGGGGTACGCCACAGATGATCTCGGAGGCTTCGGATCGGAAAGGTGGGAGGCGGACTCTCTGGGTTCTGCCGTCGAGGAAGGAGGTGGTCCATTCCAGGGCCTTGTCTCGGATCCCTGCGTCGTGGAGGCGTGCACGTAGAGTGCGGTGGCAGACAGTGTCGAAGGCGGTGGAGAGGTCCAGCAGGATGAGGGCTGCGGTCTCGCCATTGTCCAGCAGGATCCTGATGTCGTCGGTGGCGGCGATGAGGGCAGTCTCAGTGCTGTGGTTGCTGCGGAACCCTGATTGGGATGGGTCCAGGATGCTGTTTTCTTCGAGGTATCGGGTTAGCTGTTTGTTGAAACTTCTTCAAAAGGAATACAACAAGTGCTCACCACGTGCTTGTTAATCGTTTAAGCACTTCCTCAGCTGGGGCTTATGAATCCAGCGCTTCACACGCACTCTGGGAAGGCACCAGTAAAGTGCTCACACTGCACTTTTTCTTTACTAAGGTGAACAACAGTCCAGTCTTTGGCCTGCTTCAGCTAGGAGCAGCAACTGCAGGACGTCCCACCCCACACACCAGGGGCAGCGCTCCTCACACAGGTCTCAGCCCTCCTTCCAGGCAGGGTATTTTAAGATCCAACCAGGACCTTTTCTTTTGACGTTTTTTATCTGCCTGAGACTTCCAACAGGAGGCAAGCACACACAAGCCCTGGGAGATTCTTCCCAAGCAGGATACCACAGCAGGGTAAAAAGATTAAGTCTTTTTCCTCCACCACAGACAGAAACAGCAACTGCAGACCAACCCACCCCTCACACAGAAAAGGCAGCTCTCCTCACACAGTCCTTCTGCTCTTCTTCTTGGCAGGGTCCTTTTGTTCTTTCTAAAAGTGGCATTTTCAAACACAGAATTTAAAAACCACCTTCACCAAAAGGTGCGTTAATAAATTCTGAGTTCAGAGAGCCTAAACTTCATTTTCCTATCTTGTCGCTATTGCAAGTTATACATGTAAAAAGTTTACAGTGCAACCCCAATGATAAGCCTATGGGACAGATAGCCTTTCAATAGTGAAAAATGAAATACACAGTATATCACAAGCAGAATATGTCACACACACTAGTATATGTCCTACCTTTCACATACACTGCCCCTGCCCATGGGGGTACCTTGGGCCTACCTTAGGGGTGTCTTACATGTATGGAAAGGGAAGGCTTGGCCTGGCAAATGGGTGCACTTATCAGGACAGCATGGCAGTTTACAGTTGCGAGCGCAGACACTACAGTGGTAGGTCTGAGACACATTTACAGGGCTACTCATGTGGGTGGCACAACCAGTGCTGCAAGCCCACTAGTAGCATTTGATTTAAAGGCCCTGGCACACACCGTGCACTTTACTAAGGACTTACCAGTAAATCAAATATGCCAATCATGGATAACCAATCATATCATAATTTATACAGAGAGCATATGCACTAGCACTGATCAGCAGTGTTAAAGTGCCCAGAATCCTATAGCCAACGAAAACAGGGTCAGAAAAATAGGAGGCAGAAGGCAAAAAGTTTTGGGATAAACCTGTCAAAAGGGCCAGGTCAAACTCAGGAAAAACCTGGTCTTACCCTTGCGAAATGAGGAGAAAATTTTAATTTCTCCTCGTTTTGCTGTTTCCATGTGTGCTGCATTGTGCAGCACACATGGAAACAGGAAAACGCTTTTGATTGTTTATTTGCAGGAAGGTGTCCCTTCCTGCACATAAACAATCATAAAAAAATGATGTTTTGCAACTTCTATGTGTGCTGCATTAAGCACACATAGAAGTTTCAAATCGCCATTTCAGATTGTCTATGTTCAGGAAGGCACACCTTCCTGCACATAAACAAACTTCACGCCAACGTAGACACCCTTGCACTAGGGTGCAAGGGTGCCTGCGTTGGCGCTAGGCACCTAAATTTAGTGCCAGCACAGGGGGGAACGCAGGGATGCATCATATTCTTGTAAATATGGTGCAGCCCTGCGTTTCTGTTTCTAAAGTGACGGACCATGTCATTAGCCTTCTTGGCTTAACAACACTCTTTGCCACTTTCCTTGAGAATATGCCCCATAATTTTGTAGTGACATTTATACAAAATGACCTTTCTGAAAATGATAGTTTGCACAACCTGACCTTGAATAATCAGCTTTTCAATTCAAGGCTGGTTCAAAAACATCTAGCACTGGTGTAATTTATGTGCTCAGGACATTGGAAGGTAGCATGACTCACGCCACCAAACAAAACAGCAACTATAACAACATGGTTTTCTCAAATTGTGTCAAGCAATGGGATCGTTTTAAGAGGTTTTGTGGTGACATGAAAGTTTGATAGTATGGATAGTAATGAAAAGTCACGTAAAAGACTATAATGTATTTGCAGCTGGCTCTTCAGGAATGGGAGTCGATGGACCAGTGCAGTAATTGTGTTTAACAGCGGGATGCGCCTCTTCCGAGGAGCTATATCATTTGCCATACATACAAATGTGAGATTACTGTAGATGGCACGAAGGTTCACGCCGCTGCAACAAACATACACAGGCAATCAAATAGAACCTGCCATTGTGGAGGCAGATGACGCTTTTGCAATTACCAGATGTGCACAATAGCGTCTGGAACATTTGGAACTAAAAGTGAAATTGCTTTCTTTAGTCATTAAAGCGGCACAAAGAGTTATTTTTGGTACAATTTAAAGAATGCGCACGGGATCGTAACAATGATACCACCTGAGTGTTTCGTTTAGTCACTTACCCGCTATGCCATTCTTATCACTGCAGTGCATCTTTTAATTCAGCATGCCAAACGCTTTTCGAAAACATCATGCGCAAAAATGAGGAAAGTGTGTCTTTTATTGCAACAAGAATGTTTGCTAATTTATCTTGCTCATAGAACTGTGTGGCTATATTTCCCTAGTTAAATATGACTTCAGGAATTGATAAAATATGAATTCTAAAAGTGGAAGGAAACATTGTGGCAACTTTTTCAATAGCAAGATATATGCAATTCAACTCTTGCCAAGCTTCTTTTCTCAAGGGAAATACACAGGTGCCCTACATTTAAAACAATACATGGGTTCTTATTGTAAATATCAATCATGGTACGAGACAGGGCCAGAACCAGACCCGAACTTCGAAGTGAGAAGCTAACATTTCACTCAATGGAGGCAGGGTTGACACTTCAAACAATGGAGTGGAGCTATCCTTAGAGACATACAAAAAAATGGAGTGATTAATTGTGCATTTTTAAACATACTGATCAAATCCGAAACAAACATGTTTTAGTATATTTGACAATATATATAGGCTACTGACAGCTCTTTAAAAAGAGAAACGAGTGATTTGATGACTAAAAGCAGCTCAACCCTTTCTCCAATTCCTTCTGTGAAATGACAGTGAGCTCATAAAATACTTTTAATTCAATCTTCGGTAAGACATCCTGTCTGATTGCTGATCGAAAGTACTTGTCAGTCTGCTCATTGGGACATTGGAACATATGCCTGTTTGAGGCCACATTGAGGTACCGATCTCAGAATATTGAGGTTAGTGGAACAATGCACCTGATTTCAGGATATTACTGTCTGTTAATTACTCTGCCAGGAATCTGTGCTACCCTATTCCAAAGTAAAATAGTTGTTCCTATCACCCCATAGTGAATAGTTCATGCAGGAGATGACTGAGTACATCCATGCAGGAAGCAACCGGTCCTAATATAATACAAACAAGCATTTGTAATGCAATAGGTCTCGCATTTACGCAAGTTTAAGCTATCGGCATTGTAAATTACAGTGCCTGTTATTTTTGTTTTTGTATTCAAAACATCAATAAAAGGCATTGTCATTTAGAATGCCAATAGCTTAAACTCGCGTAAATGCGAGACCTATTGCATTGCAAATGGTTGTTTAACTTTAAAACTGAGCGCGGCGCAGCTTCAAGGACACCACGCTCGGTTTATTTTATTTTTTTAACTTTATCACTGAGCGCGGTGTCCTTGAAGCCGGCGCCTCGCTCAGTGTTAAAGTTTAAAAAAAATAAAGAAACCGAGCACGGTGTCCTTGAAGTGGCGCCGCGCTCAGTTTTAACTAAATGTGAAGAGGAGTTAGATTGGCAAATGCCTCGTAGTGGCTTGATAGCAGTCACCGAGGACCACACGCAGCCGATAAACTGTTGGCTGGCCCGGCCGGCACCCTGCTACACCTATGACCACAGTGCAGCGGCCGCTCGTTTCCTTCTGCTACCACTGCAAACAGGTAGGGGCAGAGAACTCGTTGGCAGGCTGGCTCGACCCACGAGAATGTATGGGTTTAATCAGAAACGTGCGGGGGGTGTTAAGCCTCTATGACGACCCAGCGTGATTGGATCCTGTGTAGCGGTATACACAGAGAGCGACTAGTGGAGGAGCGGTAGAAATAAAGTGAACCAAACACATGCTCCAGATTCGAGTTTGACACCCTTCTAGGAAGCGCTGGCGTTGGTAGCCTCACACTTCAGGGCAGAAGGGTAGTCCATCAAAAGCTTTAGCAAAAAGCGATTATATTGTCATGAGGCGAGGTCTGCCACTGACAGCACACCATGCTGGACACCCCAGTCACTGTTTATATTAAAGGACAGAGAGCACCTCTCTCTGTCCTTTAATATAAACAGTGACTGGGGTGTCCAGCATGGTGTGCTGTCAGTGGCAGACCTCACCTCATGGTGAGCATGGTGAGCATGCAATGCAGATACAATATAAAGAAAAACAGAGTACAACATCAAGGCACTACACCAGGGGGTATATTCACAAGAACGTGTGATAACTACCGCAAGAGTAGCGTAACACAACTTTCAATAACGCAGCCTATCACGGGAAAATAACCCTGTGTCAACGTGGAATTCACAACAAGGCGGTACCATGCGATAGTCACCAGATAACGCGTCAAATGCCAGCGTGTAAATCAACACCACGCCCAAAAAATGCGAAACGTGAACGCGAGAAATCATGCGATGAGGCCAATCGCGGTACAAAAATCTGCGAAAAGCAGCCCCAGGCCTGCAACTTCCACGCGTCTGGCGAGCAATTGCACCATAAAAACCACAGGCACAACACACCATAAACAAGCCAAAGCACGTAGCAACATCCATGCACCCTGACCCAGCGCAGAGGGCAACGCGAACCCCACAACCCCCACAGACCACCAGCAAGGAACAAGTGGGTCGGGGAAGGCCAAGGAGAAAATGGAGAGGAAGACGGGGTGCAGAAGTGTGGCTCAATGGTTAGAGCGGCAGACCCTGATGCAGAGATCTGGCCCGGGACCAGGGTTCAATTCCCGCCTCGGCGGGTCTTGGGCTCAATTTCCTCGGACCTGATAATTCTCGCCTCGGTGCCTATTCTAATCATGGGTCCCACTCTGCAACTCTGGGCAATAGCTTGCTTAATCTCCACAACAGCCCCAACAGCGCTGGGATGCCTGGCTTCACCCTGGGGGTGCCAAGGAGTGGACATTTCACAGGGAAAAGCCAGGAAGGGTTCCACAGCGGTATGCGTACAGCGCCTGGACACCCCTTTGGGGGTATGGGTGCGCTTTACAAGTACAAATTTCAATTTCTTCAATTTCAATTTCAATTTCAATTTCAGACCGCAGGAAAACAAGACCAAGGCCACGGAGGCGACAGAACACTACCAGCAAATGACCCACAAGCAGACTGCCTGGAATGCAGCCGCAGAGCCCAGGAGGCCAATCCAGGAGGCCAAGACGCTCCGCCAGGACGTGACAACCTAAACCAGGCACAAACCTGCTGCCAACAGGAAGGCAGCAATGGCGACAGGAGGTGGCAGTCCAGCGACACAGGAGGAGCAGGAGGAAAGCCAGGCCACAGTCATCAGTGTGGAGAGGGTGCAAGGAGTAGGGAGTACGGACACAGCTCGACAGGACCTGACACAACAACAACAGGGTGAGGATCCAACAGGGACTGGGGGGACGGGGGGTGATGGGCACAATGCCACACATGCACAATGAGGTGTAGCACACTGCACATCCACAATTACCCAGGGACATGTCCCCCATCCCCGTAGCACACTGCAGCACACACACATAGCAATCACAGCACATACCATGACAATGTGGCACAATGTGCAACACCCATACTGCAGAACAGGGGACACAACTGGGTCCACCCAGGCGCAGAAACAGAACAATCACATTGGACAGAGCAGGGAACTGTGAGATGCACATCTACCCCTACAACCCCACATCAGCCATGTGGGCCAAATGTACACTGTCCCAACTCAAATAGCCACCACCCCCAAACAGTCACAACATACATTGTCACACAGTCTGCATGTCGACAAGAACAAGGCGCCAACACAATGCCAACATGCACCTCCCCTTCACAATGCAGAGGGACAAACAACACCTCCAGCAGGTCAGAACAGACAACCCATCAGTGATGCCTGAGACGAACACCACAGCCCAGACACCGACGCCCTACAACAGCCCATGGACATCCCACACAACCCACCACCAGGACCAGGGCAGACAAGCTACTCAGAGGAGAACCCAGACCCTCCAACAGACCACACAGCATGAAGCACCCGCAATCACGGCTGCCTCACAATACTTCACCCACCCACACATGGCACCCCAATGCCAGGTGGCAGAACGCCAAAAGGAGGTGGCCCAACAGGTGCGGGTGTTGCCCAACCCATGGAATGCGAACTAGAACACATACGTGGGTGTCCAATACCCTTCAGGGACCACCTACACCCCACAAAGGAGACCCACACTGCCATAGAGACACATGCAGATGCACATACCCAGTACAGAACCACGCCCAGGGGCATGCACATATCAGTCACACACCCACATTGGCTCTGCGTACGACAGCACAGTCCACTCCCCTTACGAATTGAGTGGGTGACCACAAAGCCACATGTCCAGGTTCTAGCCCGCTGCCTGCGGTGACATGTCTGCGTCCGCTGTACACAGCACAATGTAATGTCGTAGGGCCCAGAGCCCCCATGCATACAACAAGACCACAGGGAGACATGCACATATCATGTTGAACTGGCTATGGGCACGTGCGCCTGGCCCCTTTATTGGCAGGGCCACATGTACAGTGATGCCTGTGCTGGATGTGTGTGGGGTGAGTATAAGCCAGCCCACACAGAGTGCTTGGTGCTGCCAACAACCTGAAAAGTGGACACCAGTGTCATGGAAACAGAAAACACCAGCATAACAGAGTCAAATGCAGAGCAACATGGAGGGATCCAGAGTAAGGCCAGAGGTCACCCAATATTCAGTCTGAACGTTCCGTGAGTTGCAGTGCACTGAGGTAGGGGCACTAGAGAAGAGCGCGCTCATGTGAAGAAATTGCTAGGATTATGTCCCTTCGGGTTAGTCCTGATGCAGATGCAGTGGGGTGTGTTACACCTGCATCAACTTCCTCATCAACGTCCCAGGTCTCCCACACTGCCTGAGGTGACAGTTGCGTCCGCAGTCTACAGCGCAATAACCAGTATTAGATCCGGGTGTGTAGCTTGACTACCGCCACCAGTCTGCATTCCTGCCTTGGGGCTGTTGCCACCTACCCTCCCATTGTCTGTGCCTTCTCCCATCCGCACACTTGACACATCCTCCTCCTCATGGTCCCAGGTCTTCCCCACTGCATGAGGTGACATTTCTGCGCAACCTCACAACAGCACAAAACTCAATCAGTAACGGACAATGGCTTGCGGTGCACTGAGTCACTGGCACCTGGAGTGCTGAGCAGGGTATCAGGCCGATGATGGCATCCACGACAGGTCTGAGCAACTCCAGTAGGTCTGTCAGGACCACCCTTTCCAACTCTGGCAGATGGCAGTTGAAGGTGGTCCTTGCGGTGGTGGCGTGTGCCTCCTGCGGTGATGCGACGTCCGGGCCGGTCAAGACTCGATGCCATGTGTGGGCCCTGGTGGCCCGCAGTTGGGGCCAGAGGAGGCGGACAACGCAGGGCCACAGACACATGGCGTTGATGACCCCAAGACCATAGCTACAGAAGCCATTCAATGTCTCAGAAGAAGGGGTCCCAGGCCTGAGCAGCACAGAGTTAGTGGCCCCGGATGCACTGCAGCCGGCACAGGCACCCAGCCACGGGACGGTGACTTGCGGTGCAGTCAGATGGGCCATGCGACCTGAGCGGGTCCCCATCAATGTCCGAGGTGTATGTTGCGGCGGGTTTTGGGGGACAGTGGAAGGTGTCCTCCGAGGCATGATGCGGAAGGTCTGATGTTATCTGGAAGCAGCAAATGGAGGAGTGGAAAGGGCAACCCTCGTTTCCACCAACAATTTGGTATCAGCTACATGGGGATGAATACTAGCCCCTAGTCCACAGACTCAAACGCCACCAATGTGCGACCAGTGAGTGTCCATGAATGTCGGGGAACACACCTAGTGGCACAGGTGCTGAGAGGGGATGCAGTCTGCAATGATGCCAGGACACAGATGTGAACTCCAACATTGCCAAATCAAAACTCTGTGACCCACTGGACCGCAGTGTAGGCCAGAGGCAGCGGTCAGCATGGGCCCACAGACACGTGTCGTGTGCCTGTGATGCATTGGTTTGCTTCACTGAAAGCCGGGAGTTCAATGATATCACCCCTGCAGTAGGCATCCGGTCACTGCCATGGTGTAATCAAGACTCAGTTCCAAATGTGTGACCTACCTGTCCGTGGTGTCGGCCTGAGACAGCGATCAGCATGGCCCATTCGCTGAGTGTCGCCGGCATAGGTTGGATGGCCCCACCGGCCTGCGTAGTTCAGGTTCAGTGGCACCACGTGTAGCCGGCTGACGTTGGACAGGGTTAGTGGCACCACGTGTAGCCGGCTGATGTTGAACAGGGTTAGTGGCACCACATGTAGCCAGCTGACGTTGAACAGGGTTAGTGGCACCACGTGTAGCCGGCTGACGTTGAACAGGGTTAGTGGCACCACGTGTCGCAAGAAGCCCATATGGAACTATGCCTCACTGATCGGGGGGTCTGGTGCTGTGGCCGCTGTCCCGGATTTGGGGTCACTGCCATTCGTGACTCAGGACACAGTTTCACATATGGGACCTACTGGTCCGAAGAGTAGGCCGAAGGCGGCAGTGGAGTACGTCAACGAGAAAGGAATAAAGTGGGCCTGTCTCGTGGAGGCCGTGGTGGTCTGAGGTGGCTGCCAAGGTCGCGGGTCTCGGGCTTGGAGCTTGCGCCGACACGTGGTGGGCCCTCCTTGACACACGCCGGTGTCGGAAGGTGATCAGTGTGGCCTGGCTGCGCTGGGGCGGGCCTGACGGGTTCGTGGTCCAGCGTGCCGGAGTCCGGCAGGCGCACGGCATCGCAGGCAACTCCGCTCACGAGGAAGGCATCAGCCTCGTGGCGAGGTGGGAGGCGCTGCCCTGGCAGAGACGTGGGTCTTTCCGGAAGAGAACCAAGCCCAGGCCTACGTGCTTTTTATTCACACCCCTACGCTGGCGTGGCATATGCCGGGCCATCCCACTCCGCTGACGCTTAGGGGGGGCGTAACAGGCAACATTTCCGCGAGGTCCCCCACTGGCTGGGGTGACATGGTGGCGTCCACTGTCCACTACACTCCATACACCAGCGGTGTATGTCGCCATGGATATGGGTGTGTTCTGCATACTGCGGTGTGTCCAGCACATCTCCGCCACTCATGGCATTGTGTACTTTCCCAATCATGGTTAAACTGCATCCTTCACACATGCCTGGTTGCCACCTCTTCCCACATTCGGCTAGTATGTGGCTGAGGTGCCATGCCGTTGCTGGCTCATGTTCAGGGCTTGCCCATGTGAACATTGTACGTTGTTCTGTCGTGTCTGGTGGGTGGGCATGTTGTTGTGCCTGTTGTATGTGATTTTGTGACGTGTGCATTGCCAGAGTTGTGAGTTGCATGGTTGTGGAGTTGAGGTGTGTGGGGTGTTCATTTGGATAGTGCCAAGGGGCTGTGCATTTCCCTTGTTGCCATCCTGGGAATGCTGGTTGATGATGGACTGTCGGAGGATGAAGGTATCATGCACACTGGCTGTGTATTTGAAGGCGACATTGTTGGGGGTTCTGTTGTTGCCTGCACATTGATGTGAGACGTGTGCTTCCTGTTGCGGTGATTGTGTGCTGTGTCACCAGGGGGCACGGGTAGTACATGTGTGCTGTGTATTGACCCCAACACGTGCGTGCATCCTGCTTGGGCGTATGGTCCTTGCTTGGTCTCCAGCGGATCCTGCGCATTGTGTTGTACGTATGGGGACTGGGGTACCAGGGTGATGGTGATGTCCAGGACAGGTGTGGGGGACTTGGATGTGGCTGGCTGTGAGACTCCTCCAACTCTGGCGGGTGTTGGTTGGGGGGTACCAGGGGCCAACAGGTGCAGCCAAGCCAGCAGCTTTGTGTGGGGTGGGATGTTGGTTGTCCGCTGTGTTGGTGCCGTAGGCCTGTTAGAGCGATGATGGTCAGGATGCGTGGGTTGGTTGTCCCTTTCAGCCTGTAGTGGAAGGTGACATTGTCAGATGTTGGGTCTGTGCGGCTGGTACGTTTCCTGGGGTTCCGCTGTCTTTGTCTGCGCTGCGTCTGTGTTGGTCTGGGGGTGTTCCGGGTGTGGGATGGGGTCCTGGGGTGGTGGGGGTGGGTGTTGTGGCCCTCTTGGGTGTCCGGGCCGCATGATGGGTGGCTCCATGGCATCTGTTGCCCTTCGGATGTGGCCCTGGGCTGTGCTCCCTTTTGTGGTGCTGGCTGCCGTCCGACTTTACACCAGGTCAGAGCAGGTGTAGATTTCCTGGTGCTAATGCGCCTTATCGCCTGTTTTGTGTTTTTATCGCCGATGTGGCTGGTCGTTGTGAATGTTGAGGTGTGCTGTTGTCTCTGCTTTTGTCATGGGAACGCCTACTCTGCATCTCATTAGCGATATTTGCGAGGGTCCTCTGTGGCGATGTTTTTTGTGGCTGCTATCGCGGGTAAACTGGTGCTGTGGGCTGTTAACACCGGCTTGTGAATAGGGGGGTAAATTTATCACGACTTTGGCTGCGATAAAGTGCAGTTAATTCGGCGATAGCTCCTTGTGAATATGCCCCCAGGTTTTTCCAACGCAGACTCTACGACTCTTCAGGCAGCTTTCACTGAAAGTTGGGACGCTGACATGTGGTGGGAGGGGGGATGGGATCGTGTACGAGTACGGCCAGATCGAGTAATAACTGCATCCCAGCTTTGTTTGTATGGGACACACTTGGAGACAGCAGAGGTTACCTAGCCTGTCAGGTCATGCCTCAAGAACGGCAGTTGCAGCATTCTGGGGTGCACTAACCTAGGCCAGACTACCATCGCTTGCAAAAGTAACAATTAAGGATGCTAGCTGCCCGAGAACCCCACAAACAATACTAGCATCACGAACAGTGGGCATAGAAAATAACTAATTCTAGCTTTACCTGTCACCTGAACCATAGCACTTCCTTCATCACTTTTGGTTATATCAAATTCACACGTTATACCTTCAAAATCCAAGCGAAATTATGCTTCTACTGAAGTGGCAGGCTCACATATACAACATACTTCTGCAGAGCAGCAAATCCAGTGTGGTCCTGTAACAGGGTAACCAGTTTCCCTTTAAGGGAAGTAACGGAACTGCCCACAGGATGCTACTTCTACCTACATGGTAAAGTCGGAAATCTGGAGTGCCGAACACTTACTTCTTATTTTAGATGTGTTTTTCCCTGTGTGGTTTCATTAAGTGTGTATTTGGTGAGTGGCCTGGCCTTGCTTTGCCAAGAGACAATGTATGATTTGGGGGGTAGAAGCAAATTGCCCTCGGGTGCCCACGTGCATGCCAAGGATGGTTACACTTTTAACAATCCCTGAAGAACCAGTCCCAATCACGCAGCAGATCCCACCCCCGCTGGCGATAAGGCTGACAATTACCTGGGCCGCGGGGGCGGTACCTTCGGGTGTCCCCTCTCCCGAACTCCGCTGTTTGTCTAGACGGGCCAGACTGTAGGCAGCGTGGCCCCGTCCGCCGCCCAACGCAGTTTCCTGTGTCTAGACCCCACCTCTTCCTAGAACTGACTGATTTGCACTCTTCTTGACACCCCCTGGGGACTGCCGAGGGAGCAATTCTTTCAGAACACCAAATGGGAGCCTCGGGGTTTGAATGAGATGATGTCGCTATTCGTACTATGCCCTAATGTTTGGGTCCTTGAACTACAATACTAAGATGCCCCTTTCTTTCTTCAAGTATCGGAACGCGCCATTGGTGTGTGACGAGACAAGCCAACGCTGTTTCCGATCGCTCCCTGACCCCATCTGAAACTATAAGCACCGAGTTTCAAACAAGCATGTGCAATGCAATAGGACTCGTATTTACGCGAGTCCTATTGCATTGCAAACGGTAGTGCAGGTGGGCAGGGGGGCGAGAAGGCACGAACAATGGGAGTGGGGGCGAGAAGGCACAGACAGAGGGAGAGGGGTAGAAGGCACGGGAAGAAATTGTGCTCATGCAACACTCGAAGTAAAGGGGCCAGTAGCCATGGAAGGATACGAATGACGACATGTCCGTCATAAGGAGGGACTAACAAGCCTATAAACCAATCGGAAGGTAGCATTTATGAAGGACAAAGACACAAGCCAATGAAAAAGATGGGCGGGGGAGTGGGTGTGGCTTCTCTCCTGTGTTCTACTACCACAGATCAACCCCAGAGCAGCGCTTGCGCGCTGGCTCAGGGCTCGACCTAAAAAGGTAGCTTCCATGAAATAACTTTGCAACAAATTGTGTTCAAGCTTGCCATAGGTGCAAGTATGCCAGTCACAAGACACCTGAGCTATCCCTCATGTGACAATGCTCTATCACCAAAGAGCTAGAGCAACAATCAATCGTTTCTGCTCAATTACCTCTAAAATTGACACCAGCTCTGCGTTTAGTGCCTGAGGCACCCTCAAAATGAATTAAAAATGTATACATTCAAGTTATGAGTTGAGTTGTTACTTATAAAGTGCAATTTGGTGCTGAACTAACTAACAACAACTGATGTTTAACACACTGAATACAATGATTACTGCATGGTTTGCATTTATGTATTAGTATTTTGTCCTGATAGAATTTTCAAAGACTTTTTCTGGTGAAACTGTCAGGAGAAATTTGAAGAGTGTGGTCAGTAATGCACAACTTAGAATTCTGATCTGTGTGCAAACATTCATTTAAGCATTGATTGGAATGTACAACAGAATTTTGAAGAAGGGGTCTAGGTAAGGTCCTAAATTTATAGAAAGCAGGGATAAGTTATTTCAATAGAGATTTGCCTAGCTCTGTGCTAGCCTTATTATGGCCTCCTGGTGCTGTTAGGTTCAAGTATGTTGATTGGTAGTGTAGTTATAGCCTTACATTGCTTCATTCTCCTAATGAGGTATCAAAGCACATTTGCGGAGGGGTAGCATGCCACTCCGTGGAGTGACATAGATGAAACAGGGCTTGTTTGTGGTGTTGCTAATATGGGGAGTATTTTAATGTCATGAATCAGGACAAGTGTTATGCTTTTAATAGATAGTTCTGCCTATGGATGAATTTGAAGAAAACGTGTGACAGAATGATTGCTTAAGCATTAGATTCAAATTGATGGACAGAAGCATGTGAATGCAGACTGGCCTATGTTTGAAGTGTTTTGGTGTGTGGATATTTCTGAAACAGTATCTTATACTAGCGTGTAGGTGTGCTTAGTCATGGATGTAGGAGTGGCCTATGAAGTTAGATGCAGCTGCGCAAACCAATACCTGCCATCTATGGAGTGGTCTGCGTATATACAATTTGAACCACATAACAGAAAACACACACTTTATAATATCGTCATGTCCAGGAGCTCTTTTCCAAAAAACCATGCAGTATGTCTACTTGTTGTGCTTCATAGTCAGTGAAACACTAAATCCATTTTGTGAGAGTACTTAGCTTGAAAATTGTACTTATTATTGTTCTAACTTTGCCCCATGAGCTCTGCACGGGAGGGGAGGGACGCTTGTAGTCAAACTCTGAAGAGATAAATGAAATTTGCACATTTTAAAGTTTAACAACAGTACGTTTTTCAAGCTAAGTGGGTGTTTTCTGTTATTTGTTGTGTACTGTCTTCTCCGTATACTTTTTTTACACAGAGTGAAAGGCACCTTGACAATGTCACCCTGATACAAAAATATATCACACATTTTTCCACTGGATGGTGATGTGGTTTACAACACTTAACGTGCTGGTAATTTAACCCATGTTATGCATACTTTTATCTTTCCAGAATGAATTGAGACATCTTACCAAATAGGTAGTATTGAAGCATCATACCGATTGGGTATCGTATAACGCACAATGATATACCATGAATAGGCACTAAAAAATACAAGAGCCAATATTCAGGAGTGGTATTAGGGATCAATTGTACTTGGTCCTGAAGAAAAGCCGAAGGGGAAGGCTTGAAACATGTAGACCAGGAGTAACACATACATTATATTGTGCACCTCCTAAACCCCCGTTTTTAACAATACCAGCCACAGGATTCAATAAAGTTTAGGTCCCTAGTGGCCAGGTATTTTTTAGAATTTTTGTTCACTATCTCACTGACCCTTCCACTCCAATTTTTTAGTAATATAGCCCACACCTTCCAGAAAGTGCCCCCACATCTCCGTCGGTTGCAGCACGCCCCGTCCCGCAGCTGGGCGGTAAGAACCCGATGATGAAGCATGCCACCAAGGGACCTTTTGGTGGGTGAGGGTTATTTTAGGAAAAGTAAATCTTTTCCCTTAAGGAATACTACTATATCTGGAAGGATATCAGTTTAAGCTTTCTAGTGGATATCTTTTGATTATCTACTTTCTTGAAACCACCATCATCATTCGATACTGCCAAAAAGCCAAATATTTCTGACCGATGGACTATGTGGATAGAGATATTTGAAGATTTCCTTGATGGACTTGAAGAGTCTGATAGCAAAAAGATGATCATATTCCTCAAAAATCTTGCAAGTGATGCCATAAAGGAAGTCATAAAGAAAATGCCACGAACGGACTAAGAAATCACCATCAGATTAAAGAAACCTTGAATCTCAAGTTCACTCCAATACCAAATGCTGACTATAAAAGATATATCTTTAGTCAAAAATGAAAGAAATTTGGTCAAACCATCGATTAATTTGTAGATAGACTTTGCACACTCATCAAACACTGTAAGTTTAATGAATTTAAAAATTAAGAGGCCATACATCTTAAAGTCATTGATGGATGCTTGTCTGATTCATTCAGACAGCGAATGCTCAGATAAACTTTGAGTCTGGAATGAGCGTTGATGGCTGCTAGAGCTGAAGAGCATGCTGATCAACAAGCTGCTGACATGGATGCTGGAGGTGCCCAGAATGAATCAGTCATGAGTGTGAAAAGCAAGTCAAAGCAAAAGACTAAAGTACACAAGGTGATGTTTACACATAAAAAGAAGTTATGTTTTAGATGTAGATTTTAATTTCCTCACGAAGACAAATGTCCCGTCATTGGGCAGACTTGTGGCTGTGGGAAAGAGAAGCATTTCATGATGGTGTGCAAAGCAAAAGGAAAAATCAGTGCATCATGGCGGGAAGACAAAATGGCCACCAGAACGTTCCAGAAGCAACATTTGCGCGCTCTCACAAGGGCCAGCGGAGGCATCACGTAAGACAAATCAACACTGAATGAAGTTGATTGTCATCTAAATCATCATTAAACAGTTCATCCATATCAGTATCAAATGAAAATGAAGAAGATGGGTGTGCCATGTTGATGTTTACTGCAGAAAAGTGTACGCATGTTGGACTGGCCGCATGTGAATAAAAATGTCAGACAAAGAACAGTCGACATGACAAAGCATCAAAGTCATTCAAACATTTTCCAAAAATTACACTGAAAGTAAATGGTTGTTCAATACCTTTAATTATCGACAGCGGTGCGTCAATAAACATTATGCCTGAGGAGAAATACAATGAACTGCATACCTTACCACCACATATGCCCGTCGAAAACCAAAGTGTATAATTAGGCTGCATTGACACCCTTAAAAAGTCAAGGTTAATTTGTAGCGACACTAAAACACAACAAAACGAAGGTGCAAGCACCCATCCATGTGCTTCAAGGGACATTGCTAAGTGCCTGTCTACTCAGCTTCAGCACAGCTGCTGATATGGGACTGATTTACGTGAACTACAACATGAATGCTCACCATGAAATAGTAAGTCAGTTCACTTCATCGTAATTGAATCATTACTTATGCATGATATCATTGAGTATTCGACTGGTCCAACGCCATAGGTTTCTCCTATCGTGGTAGTGCCCAAAAAGGACAGTGAAGGAGCAGTATGCATGTGCATTGACATGCGTCAGGCAAACAAGGCAATTGAACAAGAACAACATCCAGGTCCACACATTGCTGACATGATAACGCAACTAAATGGTGCAAAGGTCTTCTCTTGCCTTGATTTAAATATGTTATCCTCAATTGGAACTCGAAGAAGATTGCAGGTACATTACAATCTTTTCTACACATGTTGGTCTATTTCAATACAAATGACTAACATTTGGTGTGTCATCAACTGCAGAACAGTTTCAAGACGTCATTCGATGTATCATACAGCCTGACACGAATGCTTTTAATTACAGCAATGACATATTGGTTTTTGGAGCTTCCCAAAAAGAATACGTTAAAGCTCTTACACAAGTATGTAATTTACATGCTGAAGCAGGTTTGAGTTTGAATGCAGACACGTGAGTTCCATACAATAAAGCTAACTTCTTTGGCCATATACTTTCTCATGGGGGTATGACAACAGATCCTGCTAAAGTACTAGCACTGTCAAATGCTGACCCCCCCCAAGATGTTTCCATGATGCATTCATTTCTTGGCATGGCCAGCTACTGGATGGCCGTGCCAAGAAAAGAATGAGACTTTGCCACTGTAAGTCCTCTATTGTGAGAGCTGACGAAATATAATGCTTTATTTTAGTGGTCACATGAATGTGAGAACAGTTTTGAGAAAATCAAACAAGCCATTGAGAATGCTACTGAAATTGCTTATTTCAATCTAAAACTTCATAACGAAGTTGTCGCTGATGCCTGCCCAGTTGGGTAAAGTGTTATCTTTGCACAGCACAGTGGATTTTTGAATGCTCAAAGGGATATTGTGGCATATGCAAGTAGGAGTTTGTCTCAACCAGAAAGTGCTTACTCACAACCTGAGAAAAAAGGTTTAGCTGTGGTGTGGGTGTGTGAACACGTTCATGTATTATGCTGGTGACAGATCTCAAGCTTTACGAACAATATTTTCCATCCAAAAGGCCAAGATGTCTCCTCGCAATAAACACTGGGATTTAAAGCTGAAAGAGTACATTTATGGCATTGTGCATCATCCAGGAAAAGATCAGAACCCTGCTGACTACTTTTCCAGAGTGCCCATTCAAGGCCCCACTTGTTCAACGTTAGGTAAACATGTAATATGAACCAACTGTAATGAAATGGTTTGTTCTTGAATTGGTGAAAAGTACTAAACGTAGACATGATGTGGATCACTTGCTCACGATCAAAGAAAATAGATGGATCTGGATGGCACACCGTGAATAGGGGTCTGAAACAAAATGTAGAATGGCAGGATTTGGTGACACTTTAATTTTCCATTCTCAGATGCATGCTGTGACCTGCTTGTGATTCTTTTTATTGCTTTATGAGTTAAAGTACTCTTATTGCCCTTTTTGACTGCAATTGTGGGTTATTTTGACTATTCAATGACGATTTCACGGTACCGTTATGGTGAAGGTTGACTTTGTGAGATATTCTCCTTTATTGGATTAATGTTAAAATACCCTTAAGATGGCCACCACAGTTCCTGGTAAATACGCTGTCCTAAACATCTCTGGTAAGGTATACACTGAGGACGGAGGTAGTTTGAAGTTAAATTATATTTCTCAATAAAAACAATTAAAATATTTTCATAGGGAAATGTAGTTTTCCATGCTTTTATATCCTACAGTTCGTGGGTTATTTAGGTAATTAGGAGTTTCCTCTTGCCCTTAGAGCACCTATGCCTAATAAAAGTAGTGTTTTCCAAAGGACACATGGTGACTGCCCAGTACCCTAGGAAGTCTATTAGCAGATACTTTTCTCACTTTTGGCATTTGAATTGTAGTTCACCAGATCTCCATGGTGAAGAAGAGACTGATTCTGAAACACAAGTGACTGCTGCTGCCTTTTTACCATCCCATCATGCCTTTTTACCATCTCATCAGGGCACCATCATGATCTTGGATCATGATGGTGGCCTGTCTCAACTTCACATGATACGGTCAGGTCGAACCATTACAGCAGCAAAGAGATTAATTGAAGAGATTTAAATGTATATATGTGTGTATTTTTTTTGTAAAAGTGGCAAGTTTTCATTTAACAAATGGGGAGATGTAGTGTCTTGCGAATTAACAATAACAGAACACTTTTGGCTCCTGATGAACTCCATAGAGCTATGACGTCATGAAAAGAGAGTATTGCAGTGAAGGCTGCTTTAGAATGTTCTGTTCGCAGATACACTCAGACAAATAAAGACGTGTATTGCTAAGCTCCATGTGTAGCATATTTATTGGCGGGTACACCGGCTCAGAAGACGCTACACCATTGAAAGTTTGAGCCGGGCTTCAGCCAGATGTCTGGCTCTGGCTCAGCTTGAGGTCCTCTCATACCAAAATCAAGCTGATTTTCATGTGACTTCTTCCAGCCACCCACACTCTGACCTCATGCACAAAGAATATTTAAAAGCGAAGCAGTGAACTTTGACGTGAAAAAGAATGGAGAAACCAATATCTATCTAGTGGTTGAATTTCACAATGTGAAACCGTGAATCTGATATCAACCCTAGCTTCCCGCTTCACTGAACTGTGTGACCCTGGGCAAATATTTTATTTTTACCAAGACTCTTTTCTTCATTATCTCATATAAAAAAAACATTTGTATATGTGAGTTCAGGGTGTATGCTATACAAAAACATCTTGATAGTCCATACAAAATAAGAATCAAGCCACATATAAGAAAAACAAGGCAACTGACTTGCCTCTTAGTTCATTACTGGCATTTTCATCATGGTGGGGTGTGGGGCATGAATGGTTCCATGTTCATTGTGAGAAGCTGGCCTGGTATATGATGTCCACTAATGTAAGTGGGCACCCTGCACCAGTCCAGACAACCCTTATGGTGGTTTAAGAGGTCTTAGACAACCTTAGAAAGCTCTCTAAGTGGTAGCTGTGGAGAGCAGCCTTCAGGCTTGGATCACTGACATAATATCGAGGAAGAAAATATCGACCTGACAAAATATCGAGTTAAAAATATCGAATACCAAAATATCGACTCCCTATCTACAAACAGGTAAGTACAAAAATATCGAATCAAAAATATCGTTGTAAAAAATATAGTTAGTCAAAATATCGAATTTTTTAAATCTCTTAAAAGTAATGTAAAATTAATAAGATAATAAATATAATTAAGTAAAACATACTTAAAAATACTTAAATAACTTTCAAATTAATGAATAATTAATTTAAGTAAAAAAAAAATAAACATACATTTTTATTATTTAATACATACATATATTAACGTAATATTATTAAAAAATATTCAATATTTTTAACGTAGGATAGCGGGAGGGTAAAATTTACTATTCCCACTCCAGTGAGTGCAACAGTAGGGAAAGCGTTGGATAGCGTATGGGTAAACATTACTATTCCCACTCCAAAGAGTGCAACAGTAGGGAAAGCATTGGATAGCGTAGGGGTAAAAATGACTATTCCCACTCCAGTGAGTGCAACAGTAGGGAAAACGTTGGATAGCGGGAGGGTAAAAATTACTATTCCCACTCCAAAGAGTGCAACAGTAGGGAAAGCGTTGGATAGTGTAGGGGTAAAAATTACTATTCCCACTCCAGAGAGTGCAACAGTAGGGAAAGCGTTGAATAGCGGGAGGGTAAAAATTACTATTCCCACTCCAGTGAGTGCAACAGTAGGGAAAACGTTGGATAGCGGGAGGGTAAAAATTACTATTCCCACTCCAAAGAGTGCAACAGTAGGGAAAGCGTTGGATAGTGTAGGGGTAAAAATTACTATTCCCACTCCAGAGAGTGCAGCAGTAGGGAAAGCGTTAGATAGCGGGAGGGTAAAAATGACTATTCCCACTCCAGTGAGTGCAACAGTAGGGAAAGCGTTGGATAGCGTAGGGGTAAAAATTACTATTCCCACTCCAAAGAGTGCAACAGTAGGGAAAGCGTTGGATAGCGTAGGAGTAAAAATTACTATTCCCACTCCAGAGAGTGCAACAGTAGGGAAAACGTTGGATAGCGGGAGGGTAAAAATTACTATTTCCACTCCAAAGAGTGCAACAGTAGGGAAAGCGTTGGATAGTGTAGGGGTAAAAATTACTATTCCCACTCCAGAGAGTGCAACAGTAGGCAAAGCGTTGGATAGCGGGAGGGTAAAAATTATTATTCCCACTCCAGTGAGTGCAACAGTAGGGAAAGCGTTGGATAGCGTAGGGGTAAAAATTACTATTCCCACTCCAAAGAGTGCAACAGTAGGGAAAGTAATATTTTAAGATTTTAATAACAATTATTTAATTATCAATACTAATAAACATTATTATTAAAATTAATTACCAATTACAAAATATTTAATAATTAATTAATTATAAATACCAATACAATTTATTTATTAAAAATTATTTACCTATTAATAATTAATTAACAACCAAAACAAAAAAAATATTTTCAATAATTAATTATTTACAATTAAATTACTTCCCACCATATCCCCCTATCAACCCACAACCCGCTACAAATAACAAATTAATAGAATTAACATAATTATCAATTAATCAATTAACAAATTAATTACCAATTAATAAAAATTAATTACCAATTAATAATTAATTGACAATAAATTAATTATCAAAACAAAACAAATATTTTCAATAATTAATTATTTACAATTAAATTACTTCCCACCATATCCCCCTATCAGCCCACAACCCGCTACAAATAATAAATTAATAGAATTAACATAATTATCAATTAATCAATTAATAAAAATTAATTACCAATTAATAAAAATTAATTACCAATTAATAATTAATTAACAATAAATTAATTATCAATACCAATAAATAAAAATAAATATTTACTTAATTACAATTAAATTACTTCCCACCCTATTCCCCTATAAACCCACAACCCGCTACGGAATTAAATGACGCAAAAATTAAATAACATAAAAATCATTGCTTTAAAAAAATTAAACATACATTACAAAAACTAATATAAACTTTTAACACATATACTAACATACAAAACACTTTGAAAAATTCGATATTATTAAAAATTCGATATTTTTTAATGCCTATATTTTGTACTTAGATATTTTGACAATCGATATTACTTACCTTAATTTCGATATTTTTAACGACTATATTATGTCCATTCGATATTATGTCCATTCTATATTTTGGATTCGATATTCTGTCCATTCGATATCTTTTTTTCGATATTATGTCTATTTACCTTCAGGCTTAGTCCAGAAGGAGTGTAAAGCAGCTTGTTTTACCAGAATGCAATCTTATAGTATAGATTAAGTGAAAAAGAACCACGCAAGCTATTTATAAAAATATGTATTTTTTATAATATACTCTTTGCAAAGAAACACAGTAAATAGCACGAAATACACAGTGGACCCGAGGGGGGGCCAAACCTTATACTAAGAAAGTGGTATAAGAACCATGACTCGGGTCAAGACAATGTCGAGAGGACGTAGAAGTGCTGGGGACCCAAGGAACCACCCAAGGTGAGTAGATATGGACCCCACGGAGAGCGTGTGGAAACACGACTGCGTGCTCCGTACAACTCTACATGTAAGTCGCAGTTGGATTTTTAAAGATTAAGGACCCTTCCCAGTGGACCCTGAAGAAACCCTGTGGAAGACAGAAGGTTGGAGAGCCACCCCACTTGTGTATACCCTAGTACCCATGTTACCTACACCAGGGAAGCCAGGTGCATACCTGTGAAGTGGTGTCGGAAACCACTGTCGAGCCTAATGGAGGACTTCAGGAAAGTGCCGCTGCTGGAGAAGGTGAAAGTGTATGGTAAAATCTCAAGGTGGATTCTAGATGAGAGGTACCTGCAAGCAGAGGGGACAGAGTCTATGTCACTCAGGAGTGACCAGGAAACTTGGTAGACGAATGCCCTCCGATGTCGGGTTTTGCAGGATGGATGACGATGACCTTAACTCTGCAGCTGTGAGGACCAGGCAATGCTGAGGAAGACCAGAAACCATGCACAAGCTGTCCCATGTCGGATATCGAGTGCAGAGGGGTCGGTGTCCAGGTGGAACACCAACAAGCCTTGGCAAATCCAACCAATGCAGAAATCAAAGAAGGTGCAAAGTCGGGAGCAGCAAGGTCCAGGGGTCTCACCACAAGCATGGGAGTCAGGGCAGGCCCGAGCAATCAGGGGAGCCTAAAAGAAACAAAGGTAACCCTCAAATGGGCCCACAGGCTGGAGGCACTGGAGTCGCGAGAGGACCTCAAGCAGTTCACTGAAAGATGCAGGTCACGATGCACCCAATGTGGTGTGGCTAAAGATTCTGGTCACTGGAGGTGCTCGAGGTTGGGGCTACTTGGAGCCGGAAGATCTTATTGGAAGGAAGCCAACAATCCTTTGCAACTGCAAGTTGATGCGGTGCACAGGGGTTCAGTTATTGCAATCCCCACGAGGGATACTGGCCTCAAAGTTGGTGAGAGGGCAGGGCAGGCCTTGGGAGCTGTGGAAAACCACCACCTGTGCTGTAGAACCTTACAGAGTCTGGAGGAGCTCAGGATAAGCAGACTGTTGACTTAGTTGCGGTGCCTGCGAATGCAGGGGAGTGACACCTTCACTTCAAGGGAGATTCCTTCAGGTGTCTTTGATGCCCACAGGCATTGGAAGGTTCCTGTATGGTGCACAGGCACAGACGATGCAGCAGACTGGAAGGGAGACGAAGTCGAGCCCAAACGAAGTCCAGCGAAGTCCAGATTGCCCAGACGGTAGAAGTAGAAGTGGTTTCTGATCTGAATCTTGTCCCACGACGAATCTAGGGACCTACACCCCGGTAAGCCCTTAAGTACCCTAGGGAAAGGGTTGAGATGATTCAGGGAACCCTCCCAGGGGAGGGTCTGGACAGGGGGGAGGTTACCCCCATGTCCTTTGTCCAGTTTTGCGCCAGAGCGGGAGCCAGCGGCTCCCAGAACTGGTTTGAACTGGACTATGCATGGGGACACCAAATGTGCCCCACATGCAGACTAAGTGGCACTGGCAAGCAAACCCACCTTACCCCAATATACTAAATCCTGTCTGGGAGGTGGTCACACCTCCCTGTGACAGGATGCCTATTGTTCTGCCTTCCCCTGCTCGAGCTTGGCTCAGCAACAGGAGGGCAGAACCGTGTCTCTGGTCGGCAGCAACCATTTTGTGCTGTCCGGGTCAAGAAGGCTGATACTGGGAACACTGAGAGCCTACCGGAGGGCTCTTCCAGTGCTTGGAATCATACCTCCCACATGATTCCAACATGTTTGATACCAAACATGATAGGATTGGTTGCAGCCGTTTTCGACATGGTCATCGTGTAATTACGTGGTGCCCCTCTATATAGTATATGGCTGCTTCACTTACAACCCTGGAGAATGGACTCTGTAGGCTGTAGGGGTGTCCTGCTCATGCAGGGGCACCCTCATACTTAGAACCAACCACCCTGCCTTCAGGATTGATAAGGCCTGCTATAGGGGTGACTTATAGGTTTTAGGTGCAGTGACCCTAGATATAGGAAACCTATATCTTTAGTAAGTGGTGCTAGCATTTTGAATAGTCTCCCAAGGGTGGCATAATGCATGCTTCAGCCCATGGGGGACCTCTGGGGTACCTATGCCCTGGGTACATTAGTACCATATACTAGGGATTGATAAGGGTATCCCCAATATCCAATCTGGGATGTATCTAAGTACTGAACATAACAATTTAAGGGAGAAAGGAGGTAGCCTGGGGTCCTGATTAGCAGGATCCCAGTCAGACTAGTCAAATACAGCTTAGCACCAGGCAAAAAGTGGGGGTAACCATAAAAGCAGATCCTACTTTCCTACATTCATGTTTTCAAAGATATCACTAACACTTTTAATAAATGCCTCTGAATCCAGTGATATAATCTGGTGTGCTAAGGTTAAACGCTAACATGTTAAAGAAGTACTTGACATCTGTTACTTGATTTACATGCCAAATATTTTCAAGGGTCATCTCATGCAATGGCTCTTAGAGTCAAGCCAGACCCTTGGCTCAACTCTCCCTCTAAATGTTTTGGCTTACCCATCAGTAAATCTAAAGGTTACTTGGGAGCCAGTATAGGGCTTAAAGGTAGAATTCTTTGAGAGGCAATCTAAGGGTGTTATCAGCTGAGTTCTGGAGTGCGTCCTTCTAATGGAAACTTTTCACAGATAGGTGCAATCTGATGGCTGATGGTGTATCAGCACAAATATAGCTTTTTAACCAACTTGCATTATCTTAAACACCAAGGGCCTCATTTACAAAAAATTGACATAGGGCAGCGCCACATGTCTTTTTGCTGCGCTGCGCTGCCCTACGCCAATTTGAAAGGACAGGAATTCACCATATTTAAAAGATACAGTGCATTCCGTCCTTTCAGCCAGCACCGGTGCACAATTTGCTGCCTAGCGCCAATGCAGGCACCCTGGCACCATGGTGCCAGGGTGTCTGCATTGTTGGCAGGATTGTTTTTGGAAGGAGCACCTTCCTGCACAAAAACAATCCCAAGTGATTTTTTTCCTCATTCTATGTGTGCTGTATAATGCAGCACACATGGAAAGAAGAAAAAATTAGAAGAAATGAAAACATTTCTCTTTGTTTCGCCTGCTCTGGGGAGTCATAAGGTTTTGGCGCTGCCCAGGTTTACATGATTTTGTAAATCTGGGCAGCATCAAAATCCATGGGTGTTGTGTGGGAACACCCAGCACATCGCCCATTGAACGCCTCCTTGACGCAGAGTAAGGCAAGGCAGAGCTTTGCGCTGCCTTGCATTGCTCCATATCTATGAGGCCATGCAAAGCCATGCAGGGTGGCTTTGCGCTGCCACACAGAGATGATTAAGAGGCCTGCACCACCGAAGCGTAAAAAAAGTGACATTCCGGGCGGTGAAGGCCTCTTGTAAATAAGCCCTTAAGGCCCTAATTTCGAGTTTATTGGTATGCAAGTGCTTTTTCTTGGACCAGAAACATAATGATACACTTGGATATTTATCTGGTGTGATAAATAGCACCTATTCGTTTTTGAAGAATAGCCTGTAGATTTTGGTGCTTACTTCATCAAAATCTCCCTGGTACATTAAAGACTGTACACTTTTCCACTGTTAGATTCTGGCAGGGTTGACCTGCTGTAATTTAACCAAGAGTGAGACATTTAACACACCTGGCAATTACTTCAATGGCTCGCCACAGGTATTAAGCACTATATTAAGAAAACGAGGTGCGAGTTTTATACGGAAAAAATAGAAAGAGCAAGGAGTTCTTCCAAAGAAATGTTTTCTATACTAAAGTCGCTTAAATCCTATGAAAACCAAAAGGAGGAAGGAACTCCCTCAGTAGAAAATTGCAATAAAATTACCGAATATTTTGCAGAGAAGGTGGCAAAAATATATAATGTCTTCCCAGCAGAAGCATGCCAGGGGAAGGGCTTAGAACCTAGGAAGGGGAAGAAATTCACAGGGGAAATGTTCAAGGAATTTAAAATGTTAGAACTAGATGAACTAAAAACTATAGCCAAAGGAATTAAATCTGGCTCCCCACGAGATCCTGCCTGTCCAGAACAACTCCTGATGGGAGTAGATCTTATCATGCCTTTTATTTCTGGGCTAATTACTACCTCCTTCCAGAAGGGAGAAGTTCCCATTAGCTGGAAACAAGCGATAGTGCGTCCGTTGAAGAAAAAACCAATAATAGACCAAGCAGTCCTAGAAAATTTACGCCCAATTTCACTGCTACCATTCGTCGCGAAGATCGCGGAAAAAGTAGCAAATAAACAGCTAACCAGCCATATTCAGAAAAATGATTTACTACACCCCTCCCAATCTGGCTTTAGAGCGGCCCACTCGACGGAGTCAGCTCTGCTCCTGGCTACCGACACAATGAGACGATGTGCGGACGAGGGGCAGACAGCGGCAATGATCCTGTTAGACCTAAGTGCGGCTTTCGATACCGTCTCACATGGGCTGCTTTTGCATAGACTAGAGGAATGTGGTATAGAAGGTACTGTATTACGTTGGATGGCATCCTTCCTCTCGTCACGTAGTTTTCAAGTCCTACAGCAATCGCAAACTATCTAAGAGTATCTTACTGCTCCCAGGGAGTCCCACAGGATCAATTCTGAGTCCCACGTTATTTAATCTATATGTGGGACCACTGGCAGAGCTAGTGGAAAAACATCATGTTACCATCGTATCGATACGCTGATGACACTCAGTTAATTGTGACATTATCAGGAAACAATAAACAGACAGCGCTCAATTTTACTAGGTGTTTAGAAGAGGTAGCAAGATGGATGTCTAACCACTGCCTGAAATTGAACGGGAATAAAACAGAGGTAATGATAGTGGGCAATGCACCGAATATATGGTCCTCTGCATGGTGGCCGGAATCACTGGGACAAGTCACCTACTCCCAAAATGGAAGTAAAAATTTGGGAGTTTGGTTCGATCCTAAACTGTCTTTTGATGCCCAAATACGGAAAGTAGTGGGTAAATGTTTTGGCATTTTAAAAATTCTGAGAAAAATTCTGGACCTACTACCACCTAATGCAAGGAAAACCATAGTGCATGCCCTGGTGACTGCCCAATTGGACTATGGGAATGTACTGTATCTGGGAACATCAAAAAAGGGGCTAGCCAAATTGCAGGTGGTGCAAAATGCGGCGGCACGGTTGGTACTGGGTCTTCCCAGAAGAGCGTCTACTAGGAAAGCCCTGCAGGACTTACATTGGCTGCCGGTGGAGAAGAGGGTTCTGTTCAAGTCAATGTGTTATTGCCATAAAATTCTTGCAAAAAAAGGTCCGCGGTACCTGCACCCTTTTATAACACAATATATTCCAGGCTGCAATCTGCGATCAGAAGGAAGGGCGCTAGTGAAGGTTCCAAGATTTCGGAGGGCAAGAATGGGGGCACGGTCCTTCAGATATCTCTCGGCAAAATCTTGGAATGGGCTCCCGGAAACCCTAAGAATGAAACCATGCGAAACAAAATTTAGAAAAAAGCTAAAAACATGGCTATTCTCCTCTGCATCCTAAAGTGAATGATAGCGACAGGAGTGTGTCGGTAGGCAGTTCAAGTGACGTGTCTAGGGCCGTCTCTTGCTAGCGAGTCAGTTCAGCGCGGGGACACGCCGGTTGGCGTAACCATGTGCTTTAGAAATGGTTAAATAAATAAATAAATATAAATGCAATTACAATTACAATATGCCATAAATACCATCCAATTTGCCATTATGGTCCAGGTCAAACAGGGGTGTATGGGTTGGACAATTCTGACCAATTCCCAGTCAGGGCCTAAATCTACCTGCTCATTTTGTCAAAGCCTAACTTATACTGTGTGTAACACAATTTTATATGATGACTTGCATATTAAAGTGCTTTCAATTGCATTCTGGGAACTCATAAAACTATAAGTACACGCAATTATTCCCCAGTGCACCAACCTGGATTCAATTCTGTAACTCTCTGGTTACACACACACACACACAGTAATAGCATTAACTAATTGAGCTTTCATAAAAGAGTGCATTTCCCACTGATTACTTTAATTTGCATTTATTTTACATTTAAGGTGTATGCATTATATTTATACACTTTTATCTGAAGGTGAAAGGCCTACTCAATAGCTGCAGAATAATTTGCACTTTTTAGCCAGTTTTCTAGACTGCGCCCAAACTCCCAGCCCCTTTCTTCATTGATCTCAGGATCACATTTCATATACTTTTTTAGGAACAACAACCTGAAAAGCTTTGTACCATCATTGGGGCCCAATCTCCGGTGCAGCACAGCAAACATCAGCTAAAGAACTGTGTGTCATGGAAGTTGCAGCAACCCTAGTTAAGACACATGGCGTGTTTGGAACTCTTTCAGCCTACTTGGTATTGCACTCCTGGTGTGAGATATATTTTGCGTTGACAGGATTATAATACACAATTAGGACCTTATTTAGAGTTTGGTAGGTGTGATACTCCATCACAAATGTGCCAAATTTCTCATGGTATGTATTATAAGTGAATTATAGCCTATGGCATTTGTAAGACAGCGGAAGGGATATCTGTCACGTTTTGACGAAGCATCCCCTCTGCCAAACTCAAAAAAAGGTCCCTAGTCCTCATTTTCATGGTATGAGCACACCTGTGTTTTAGGAATACGTTCATATCTGAAACAAAAAGTTTTTACTTAAAAGTGAAAGAGGTTTGTTTTCTACTTCTGAGCAATCATGTGATTATATGATTATTTGTTGGTGTAAGGAATTGTGTTATTGGTTGAGGGGGTCAAAACCGTACCCAAGCAACAACTACAATCCTTGTCATAGTGACCCTCAAAAGTCTGGGGGTGGATTGGGCCCGGTCTCTGCTTACCTTAAGACTTGAAATATTTCTTGAAGAAATGTCCAGGAGAAGGTTGAGTTTAACAGGGCAAGGTTGAAGGCTGTGTTGAGGAAGAGTCGTTGTCATTGGGGATGCACTACAGGAAGTCTTGATAAGCCATCGATGATGGTGGGAAAAAGCTCAGCGCAGGAAAAGCTGGATTTCAAGCTTGAGGAGGTCGTCGATGGAGAGCGTCGCTGAGCCCGATGAAGAGTTTTACCTTCAGACTTAGAAAACTTTTCTTGGAAGTCAAAAACCTGCAGCGGGACAAAACTGCAGGCTGTAGCCGAAGAGGGCTCCTGAAGGCTAGATAGTGTCGCTGAGAGGTTCCACTGAACAGGATTTACTGCTGCACAGAAGAACGTACCAGCAGCTAAAGCAAAGTTAGCAAGACCAGCGATGCACCTTAGGTGGATCTTAGGTGGATCAGATGTCTGGTCTTCTATCGATTCTCCAGGAAGATTTTGGTGAAAAATCATGTCCCAAGTTTTAGAGGTATGCAAGAGCAAAACTTCTAACACTCCTTTCAATAGGCCATGACCTTGGGGGCACCACTTGAGGGGTTAGGACTAACTCCAGCAGAGGCCAGTTGCAGGGTTCAGGACCTCAGAAGCTTTTCATGTCCCTGTTGCTCACACAGAAGCCCAGCCAACTAGCACTTGGAGTTATTTCTGGTGGTCCTGGGTTTAAGGAGATGCTCCAGTTCTCAGTCAAGCAGCAAGATGGTCCTTCAACCGGCAGGACAGTCCTCTGGTAGCAACAGGGCAATCCTCTGGGGGTCAAGGTAGTCCTTCTGAAGTCTTTCACAGGTCCAAAACTGTACTGAAGAGGTGTCCTGAAAGTCCAATATTTATACCTGGTGCCAACCGTTAAAGTGGGTAGATTCTCTATACTGCCCCCGCATCTGGTTCTGGAAATTCTTCCTTTCCGTTGCGAAGACTTCAAGAAGTCTTAGTGACAAAAGGCTGCTGTCAGGCTCCCTTGTGTATGCTGGAGGCAAGCCCTTTGAAGTGTAAGTGGAGCAGGGAGCAGCTTTGCTCCCAGACATCCTGGCAAGAAGACAAATCCAGCCTACACCTAGTCCCCTAATGTCTCACGGTCAAAATAAGAACCATTCACAGTCATGTGAAGCTAGGATATTGTTAGGATATTGTTAGGATATTGTTAGAGGCACAAATGGTTAGGGCACCAAATGTCTGGCTATACCATTAAAGAGGGTATCAAATTACAATTCATTTGATTTGAAACATGATATTCCGATCTGCTCCCAATCCCAAGTTAGCACTTATTAAATATAATAAGGTAACCCAATGTTATCCAATGGGATTGATAGGCCTTACAGTAGTCAAAAAGAATTTAGGAGTTTTTTACTACCAGGACATGTAAAATCTAAACCCACATTGTAAGAAATTAGGTTACTGGTGGGGGGGTGGCCTCCTTGTCATGGTGAAGTCACATGCAACCCCAAATTGGCCTGTGCTCAACACTCTGGTAGTTTGGAACAGGCTTAACTTAGAAGCAATGTGTAAATTATTTATGCAGCACTTCAAACAGTAATAAAGTGAAAACACAACACATGAAAAATCCCCCACCAATTTAGAAAAATAGAGTAAATCTAAACACATTATTTAGAACAAAACAACAACAATCAGTAGAACAATAGGTATGTAAAATTAAAGATTTAAATGAAAGTAGTGCCAAAAAGGACACAGCACCATCTGTGATTATCTGGTGACGCCAGACCAAGACAAAGTTACAAGTTCAGGCCGACTGCAATGTAGTGTGGGCCGGCTACCGAGACTGAGTTAGGCCAGCTGAACAAGAGTACCTTAAATCCTGGCTGTGAAGAGATGTACAGTACCATGTCATGGCTGCCTCATGCAGCAGAGGCGATGCAGGGTTGGGGCGAGGACAGGCATCGGGCAGTGGCGTCTCTGGGGAGCTGTGAAATGGAAGGCGATGTCCATGCATGAACATGCATTGCGCAGGGGCTATACGGATGAGCTGTGTTGGGCGAGGAGATAACCTTGTGGGAAGATGCATTGATTCCAATGGGCTGCAATGGGTGATGCAAAGTCCTTGCATAGGGGAAGTCTGAAACAGCAGAGATGATGTGTTAGTTCCAAAGCCGATCCATTGAGCAGCAAATGTGATGCACCGATTCTGCAGCAGAGGTGCCATGCCATGGAGAAGATGGTGCTGGGTTCAAGTTTGTTGGAACTTCTGTCCTGAAGGCTCTTCTCAGGAGGCCAGCCAACTAGCCTTGGAGTCACTCTGGGGTCCTGAATTCAACAGATGCAGGTACAGTCCTTCTCACCCATCTAAGAGAGCAGCAGGCCAGCAGTCCAGAAGAGCAGCAGTCCAGAAGAGTGCCAGTCCTTTCAGCAACACAGCAGCCCTTCTTCCTGGCACGAGTTGATGACTGTTGTCTAATCTTTATATCTGGGCCTTCCTTTAAAGTGGGAGGAGCTTGTAGAGATTTCCCTTTGAAGTCCCCAGGCATCCTGCCACCCCTTTCCTGCCTCCAGACTAACTACCAGGGTATGCAGCCCTTTGTGTGGAGGCAGAACATAGCCTATTCAAGTATAAGTAGGGCTGTACCCAGCTCTGCCCTCCCATCCTGCCAGTGATGGCCCATCCAGGCACACCAAAGCCCTCAATTGGTTGTGGCTGTCTAGGAGGAATACACAAAGCTCAACTGTCAGATATATCCAGTCATGTGACAGGCTGCAGGCACTAAATGGCTAAGGCAGGAAAACACCAACTTTCTAAAAGCGGCATTATCAAAATTGTAATTTAAAATTCAACTTCACCATATGAGAGGATTTTTCCTTACAATTCAAAAGACACCAAACATGAACTGGTTACTTGCCCCATTTGGAAATGATCACTTATTATATGTAATAAGGTAACTCAAATTTTAGCTTAAAGAGTAGTGAAAAATTAATATAAGAGTTTTTCAGTGCCAGGACATGTAGAACTAAAAAGTACATGTCCCACTTTTTAAATACACTGCACCCTGCATTCTGAGCTTCCAAGGGCCTACCCTTGGGGTGACTTACATGTATTAAAATGGAATGTTTGGGCCTGGCAAAAGGTTTATTTTTCCAGGTCAACATGGTAGTTTAAACACTGCACACACAGGCTGCAATGGCAAACCTGAGATATGCTTAAATGGTTACTTTAGTGGGTGACACAACCAATTCTGCATGCCGACTAGTGTAAGGATAATGTATATACCATTTACACCATAAATTCTTTTGTATCCCATCTAAGACTACGTTATTAATCCACATCTGTATTAGCCAATGTAGGCTTCTTATTGTTTCATAAACCTTTGCCAACTCCTGCTCATACACCTATATCTTCTGTTTGAATCAATAATCCATCACCTTATACAAAAGAAGAAATGGCATGTATGTAAACACAAACGATCATATATGATAATGAATTCTATTAACGGCAACACTCATGTCACTTTGCTGGGTATCTTTACGTTAAACACTACCACATATGGTTTATATAATGGACTGCATGGAAACAATGCACAATAATGACAATTTTACATAAACATTAAAAGGCAAAAAATACACAACATACATTCAATGCAATGTTAGTTCATGCTAAAATGTGACAACTTGTTATTTACATATATGTGTCCAACAGGTATATTTGCATATTGTATTCTTTGTAAAGCAGTGTTCAACAAAAACCACCTGTGGTTAAACCTTTCAATCGACTGGGGACATCTTGTAGCCCTCGCAGTTAAGGTCCCAAAAATACCACGTGGCACTTAGTGGTCAGAGTTTATTCTTTTGGTCTTGGATGTATTAATGCTCTCCTTGATACTCCCATGTATTACTTGTCTTCTTTTCACTTGGGAATGGCTATCTCCTGGCCATGTTTGTATATATGCCAACGCGTTTCGAAATTCTTGTTGGGCCTGAGTAATTTTAGTGGAGGTCTTCCTCAGGACAGGAGTTCTACATGTATAGGACACATTCAAAGATTGTCAGTGGGCTCCACCTTCAATACTGGTTGGCAGAGTCCTGTACGGGGAGGTTACCGCCGCATCATCAGGTACTGGAAATTCACTGACTGCATATCTGGTTAGAGTACCAGGTTAGTGTAGATTGCAGTCCTTGTCTGATATAAGCTACAACTTCCTTGGTTTAGTAGGACTTCGAATAGGGCGTCCCCTTCCCTTAACTTGGGTGGTAAACCTCCTGGTAACTGGCACGTCTAGTGGCCAGCTCCATAATGATTTCACACAAGGGTCTGCAGCTTCTGGGAGAATTTATGGTGTAAGGGGTATATGCATTTTCAATACATTAGTTTGATCTCTGCCCCTTATTACCTCACCTGTATCACCCCCCTGTCATGATAAACACAAACATGCCCACTAGTAGCATTTAATCTCAGGCCCTGGGCACAAGTAATGCCACTTTACTAGGGACTTAAGTTACAAGTAAATTAAATATGCCAATTGGGTATACACCAATTCTACTGTGTTTTAAGGAAAGAGCACAAGCACTTTAGCACTGGTTAGCAGTGATAAAGTGTACAGAGTCCTAAAGCCAGCAAAAACAAAGTCAGCAAAACAAGAGGTTTGAAGACAAAAAGTTAGGGAGAAAACCACTCCAAGTATGTCAGGTCTAACACACATGTCCTACTTTTTAAATGCAATGCACCCTACCCTATGGGCTTTTAGGGCAACACACTACAGTATACAACAATCGGAACAAAAAATTATGGATAGAATGATTTAATTAATGTCAGCCACTGGTAATTACTCGGGCTGCATCCCAGTGCATAGTTATTTTGCACACTATGCCTCCTCAGTTGGACCTATCCATATGCAAATCAGTCTTGATGCTGCTGTTTGTCATAGCCTGGAAGGAAGACCAGCTATGGTGGGCCCAGGAAATGTATTAACTTCAAAGGAACCTTTGTATCCCTGGTCAGTCTGACACCAAACACAGTGGGAGGACAGCTAACCCTAGCATCAATTTTTAGTGACCCCAGGGGAGTAAAGTCCTCATTCCCTGGCCACACCTCTCGGTGGGTGTATTTGCTCAGCACAAAGGGCGAAGGGTTTCCCCATCATGGGTATGGGAATAATCTGCACTGTGGGATTGTTTGAAGCAGGGCTAACAGAAACTGCTGAAAAAGTAGGTAGGGTTGCCCCTTTGAACTTTTAGCCAGTTGGTTAGAGAGGAGCATAAGTCAGCCAAGCCCAGTAGCTTGTGCCTAGCAGAAATGTGACACCACATAGCACCATCATCAGAACACTTTCTGGACCTGTGGATGAATAGGAGAACTGCAAATGTTATTTGAGATGGGCTGGACTTGCTCCCACCTGTACCTAAGACAAAGAAGTAGACTCCGAAAGTCAGTTGGCTAACCTCCTTTGTGGCTACAGGACAAAACAAGCTGCAGATGGCCTATTTCCTGAAGTAAACAGTTGAACAGTAGTATCTGGAGGACCTAGCTGAACCCAGCTGGTGGCCTCTGTTAGAGCAATCTCTCCCCCCCCCCCAGTTGCTGTTCCTTAGGTTCTGGGACCATGGCTGTGTGGCTATATGGCATTCCCCTAAAATCTCTACAAAGCTGGGACTTAGACATTTTTGGGATTTTTAGACCTATGGAGGATGAGCACCAACCACCCAAGCCAACCACTCAATGCATTACTTAATTGGGCTAAATAAATAAATTACTCTCACTTGGAGCTTCTCCCCAGCAGTATATCCATTTCAGTAGGCCAACAGTGAGAAGGTATCTGGCCTCGTGGAACTCAGCAACAGATACAGCCTGCAACCTGGGTCCCAAGGGAGGAATTCAGCTTGAAAAAGAGTTAAAGTTAAAGGGCCTGATTTATAAGTTGAAGGATGGGATTAACTCTGTCACGTCAACAATGTAGATTTGTTTATTTTTAATAACAAATTTTATTTGGTTTTCCTGATACAGTCTGGACCATAGCCCTACAATCATATTTAGGAAATAACATTAGTCAGGAGTACCATAGCATTTAAACATATACAACTCCTGAACAACTTGCAGGTAGATCAACATGAGCATAGTGCAGACATTTCCAAATCCCAGTAATTGTAGAGACGTTTCATTAGTATAGGCACAGACAGTAACATATTGTAGTGTGAATCATTCAGTAGTCATTTGTGCGTGTGTCAATGCCTGTCAGGGGTCTAATGATGAAAGGGGCGCTAGGTCTATACCACGATATGTCGCCCAGTGGGCCCATATTTTTCTATGTTTCTGGGGGCAGCCTCGGGCCTGAAACACTGCAATCTCCACACCCACACAACTGTCCATTTCTTTCCTCCATTTACCTATTGTCGGAGGAGACGTCCCCTTCCACAACTGGGCAATATCACGTTTAGCGACAGAGAGGGCCAAAAATAGTAGATGCTTTTTGTACCTGTTTCCACCTATCCCCTCAGCGCTGTGGAGGAGGAAGAGTTTCGGGTCAAGCGGGAGATCCCATGATAGTATTTTACCTAGACAAGAGGAGACCTTCCTTCAAAATGGCTGCAGTGCAGTACAGCTCCAAACTGTATGTAGGAATGTCCCCTCTTCCCTCTCGGATCGTAGGCATATGGGGTATTGGATAACTCCCATCTTCCAGAGTCGGAATTGTGTGTAATACGCGCGGTGTATATACCTAAATTGTAAGAGGTGGTAGCGTGAGGATACCTCAATTATGGAGATGGTATGCACACCATTTCTCTACCGTAAAAAGTTGAATGTGCTATGCATCCACACGGTCGGTGAAAGATCCGGGTTCGTCTAAAAAGCCGGTGTTGAACTTCTGTTGGCAATGAACTTTAAAACATTTATGACTTAAATAATGGCAATGGTGTTTTTGTTTCGACAATTACCAGTTTGTTGGAACGTTGTTACGCAATTAGATTATGAATGAAGAGCTCGAGCTCTTCTCAGTACAGCATGATGGGACATGTAGTATTTTGTATGTGAATAGTATCAACGGCGGGATAGCACTGTAGAAATGGGCCAATTGGGAGGAAGCAGGGCGGGACAATCTGGTTAAATAAGGAAGGGGGAACGTTGCGAATGATTTCTTGCTGGGACAGTGATGCGGGTGGTTGATTTTAAATGCTCACGGCAGGTACGAAAATATATGCGAGGGCGACAGCAGTTGTCAGTTAGAAGTTGAGTGGGTGTTTAAAATGAAAGCGTGTGAATGTATTCACGGGAGGTTATCTATGCACATCAGTAGTTAGTTAGTGGTTAAAGGGGTGGGTGACACCTGGTTTGGTATAAAATGGGGTAGCTTGGAACATGGGTAGAAAAGAGGGAGGAGGAAGCAGGGATAGAGATTGGAAGGTGATTATGGTAACAGGCGCAACGAATGTTGGCAGCAAGCAAGGAAAGTTCATTGCTGTGAGAGAGAGTAAGGGCGATACCTGTCTTATGTAATTATTGGTGGGTGGAACGATGTTGGAAAAGAGGGAAGATGATGGCCATAAGGGTTGAGGAGAGGGAGAATGGCATATGTGGGTGTGAAATGTTGAGAACTAGTAGGGAATGGTGATTGGGTGAGGGGATAACAGGTAACGCTAAAGGAAAATATTGGTCTGTTTAGTAGAAAGAGGGTGATTATTTACATTATTAGTCATGCTGTGTTTTATTGAGGGGACATATGAGCTACATGCAATGCATGGTGTAATTGTGATAAATTGTGCATTAACTAAGTGCAATATGTTAAATTAAGAAACAAATACTGATTATTGCTTTATTGTTTTATTGTTATTTATAGTGACCCCCGACGAAGGGCGCTTGAAGCCCGAAATGCATTGGGTATTTTCTGAATAAACACTGCCTTTTACGAACTTTTGCTTCAGTCGTGTTCATGTAAAGAGGTCCGGATGGACACATTTTGGACATTAGAAATTTGGGAAATGGCAAAAATTCCACGTGTGGATGAAAACATAAATGTAGTAATAATGTTAAAAAGAAGATGGAATACAAGGAATACATTGTTGAAAACCAAGGAGTAATGACTGCCAAAATGGCGCAATTAAGCTGTGTGATTTGTTTGGGGCGCTAGGACGCCCCACTCCACTGCAGTAGCGTGAGGATACCGCCACGCCTCGAGGGCTGGCTATGGCTTCAGCCCAGTCATCGTCCGTCAGATCTGGGATGTCATCCTGCCATGCTCTTCTAGTCTTGTGAAGTGTTGTTCGAGTGTGCGTCGTCAATGTTTAATAGATCTGTCGGATTTTATGTGACCCCAGGTCCCCCATTAACAGGCAGCCCTCAAGAGGATGGAATTCAGGCAGGGTCTCTAGAACGAGACTCAAAGGGCCCAACGCATGGCATAATTGAAGATATTGTGTCCTATGTAGCTGAAATTCTTCTTGTAGCCGTTGAAAGGATTTCAAAGTGGTACCCTGCATCACGTCCCCCAGGGTGGATATGCCCATCAAGTCCCACTTGCTGAACCCTGTCAGGGCCGTCACGGGGTGAAGGTATGTACCATGCCACAAAGGAGTCGCCTGGGTCAGGCGGCCGCGCCACCCCATCTGCCCCACCGTGTATCGCAAGAGCCGGAGCACCGTTCTACTTGCAGGGGGTAAGATGTCTAGGCTCCTTGAGCTATACAGGAGCTGAAGAAGTGGGGCCCCCTCCATTGCCGCATGTTCGAGCGCAAATGCCAGGTCTGTTGGGGAATTATACCACCATTCGTTTATTATAAGCAGGTGGGAGGTCACATAGTATGCATAAACATCTGCTGCTACAATACCACCACAGTATGTGGATTGTGCACATGTGTGTAGCGCCGCACGGATCGCCCCTCCATTCCACAAGAACTTATTGTGTATAGCGTTGATTTGCGCAAACCAGGTTCGTGGTATGTTGTAAGCGAAATTTTGTAATCTATAAAGAATTCTAGGTAGGGAGACCATTTTAAAAATCGCTGAGCTCCCATATAATGAGAGTGGAAGGGAGGACCATGTTGTTGTTTCATTGCCCAAACTAGTAATTAGCGGGTTGATATTATGCACCCATGAAATCTTTGGGCAGGGCGACATAAAGATGCCCAAGTATTTGAAGCCCCCAGTTGTGTGTGATAACTGCGTCGCCCAGGCACCCCGTCCTTGGTTCCCACACACTGGAAAAAGCACAGATTTGGTGGGGTTGGTATGAAGCCCTGTGGTTTCCCCAAACGCTCTGAGGATCTGTAGGATACGTGGTCGCGAGATCCACGGGTCAGTCAAAAAGAAGAGGACGTCATCCCCATATAGCGCAATGCGGTCTGATCTCGACTGGGACCATTCAAATCCACGGAGTACCGGGTCACTACAGACCCATGCTGCTAAAGGTTCCACAGCCAGGGCGAATAACAGTGGGGACAGGGGGCAATCCTGTCTCGTGCCCCTATGGATAGGGAAGGGGGCCAATCGATGACCCGCTATGCGGACCGAGGCTGTTAGGTTCGTGTAGAGCAAATGGACGTATGCTAAAAATCGCGGGCAAAAATTGACAGCTTCAAGTAGTTGGAAGAGGTATACCCAACTAAAAGAATCGAATGGTTTGTCGATGTCGGCTAATAATTTAGCCGCAGGGCATCCCAACTCTGGGGCCATTGCCATGGCGTTATGAACCCGTCAGATGTTATGACGAGTGGCCCGGTGAGGCATAAAGCCAGATTGGTCTGGGTGAATCAAATCAGATACGCAAGTCCGTAGGCGGTCTGCCAGGACCTTGCCCAAAAGTTTTGGGTTCGAAATTGATAAGGGAAATGGGGCGGTACGAGGAGGGATCTTCCGGTGGGTGACCTGGCTTGGGGAATAAGACAATCTCCGCATGGCGCCAATCCTGGGGCAGCACACTCTGCTCTTGGGCATCGTGTATTGCTGCCACTAGATGTGGACCCAATGTGTGCATATGTGGTCTTAGGAACTCTATGGGGAATCCATTGGGTCCGGGGGCTCGCCCTGAATGCATGGCAAGTAAGGCAGCACTAAACTCATCTATTGTAATGGGGGCATCTAGTTGGTCTCGCATTTGGTCTGTCAGTCTTCGGGGTGGGGTATCTCTGAGGAATTCAACTATCTGAGCCTTTGAAAGCTGCTCATGACGCGCATATAATGCTGAGAAATGAAGTGCGAATTCCTTGGCCACTGTTTCTGGAGACAAACACAAGTCACCGTCAGCGTCGCATAGTGTGGGGATGGTAGCGGGGGATTTGTCTACCTGGCACAGCCTATGGAGCATTTTACTTGATTTGTCCCCCCATTGGTATATCCAGTGCTGTGAGGCCACCCAGATCTCCTTTGCCTCACCCATAAGATGTTGTTGTATATTTTGTTGTACCTGCAGTAAGTTGCGTTGGGGGAGGGGCAGGGATCTAGGTGAAGTAGCATCACCAGGGCCGCCTGGAGTGACTCCAGGTCGGCCAGCTGCGCTGATCGTGCGCGTTTCTCTTTAGTAAGATAGCTGATTTCTGCACCGCGGATTGTGGGCTTTAGGGCTTCCCAAAGGATACCCTTGGATGGGGCCGAATCTACGTTAGCATCGAGGTAATCTGAAACTGCCTTAGTTAGCATCTCTTGATCAGGGTCTTGAAGATGCCACGAGGACATCTGCCACCTGAAGGGGGGCTTACGGAGCAGGTATGAAGCTTGCGAGTGACCGGAGAATGATCCGAAAGCCCTCTTGGGAGGTGGGATACTTGTGAAAACCTATGGATGTAGGCGCGAGGCGTAAAAAAGTAGTCCAATCGGGACTGTGAGCCATACACCGCGGACATATAGGTATAACTTAGTTCGGCAGGATGATATTCACACAAGATGTCTGACAAGCCCAATGTAGTAGCAAGGAGATTCAGTTTGGCTGGACCTACTGGAGGGTTGCGGTCTGAGTTACATTGTCTATCTAGTGAAGCCATGGTGTCATTCCAATCCCCGCCTAGGAGGGTCAGGGCCTCTGGGAGTCCTCCCCATATCCTGGAGATCCTGTCGACGAAGGTGTTCCCTAATTGGGGGGGGAGCATAAATACCACGGATATTAATATGTTCTCCATACAGTGTGCCCGTCAATAGGACCTATCGTCCCCCTGGATCCGCCCAATGTTTTGTATGTACGAAAGGGACTCTGTGGTGTATAAGAATGGCAGCCCACCCATGACCCCCTGGTGAACCCCACATGGTATATAGTGTGATACCCAAATCTGGCTAGGCAAGGGGTTTTGGTGCCAAAAAGGTGGGTCTCTTGTAAGAGCAGGATGTCGGCCTCGTATCTCTTAGCCTGGCGTAGGACAGCGCCCTTTTAATTTTATTGAGTAGCCCCATGACATTCCAGGATACCACAGTGAGGTACCCGAGTGTGGAGGAACCCGTTTGTGCCATCATCTAATGTCTGTGTGGTCACTGGACCAAATGTGTCGGAAGCTAGATAGTAAGTCTGCACATGTGAAAACAATAAAACTGTCCCAATAAACAACCCCCCAAAGTTCCCCCATGCCCCCCTACCCCCACCCGATACTGCCATGAACGAGGAGCATCTGTCATGGCGTAGGACACACCTGGCCCCCAACAGGTGGGTCTAGGGCCCCTCCGCCAAAAGTACCCAAACCACTCACAAAACATTAGCTGGGGGGGATGAAAATGTCTGGGGCAAGGCAGCCCCATGGCTTGGTGTCCATGCCGGTTCAGTGTTCAGTGAGGGACAGGATAATCACAATATTGCATAATCCACGTTAAATGAGAGCCATAGAGCATTGTCAGACCGGCAAGTTCAGGATTCACGTTCCGGACTGGAGGAGCGCCGATCGGAGCCGGATCTATGTCGCCTCTTTGATTTGGTCCTCCGGGGTCTGTTCCGCTGTGAACCCCGTGATGAGTCCGACTCCAGCGGCGGCAACGTGTGCGGTTTAAGGTGAGTCCGCTCATCTGGCCAGGCGAAGACAGGCTCCAGCGTGTCAAAGAAATGAGACTTGGAATTGAATATGACTCACATCGGGCTGGATATAGAAGCATATATTACATGTTAAGGTCTCTTAACCTACGCTTCGCCGCCGCAAAGGATTGGCGTTGTTGTAGCACCAGGCGTGTGTAGTCCGGGAAAATCATTATGGGCCTTGAATCAAATAGAAGTTTATCTTTGTGTGATCTAGCGAATTACAAGACGGCATCTCGATCTGCATAGTTCAGTAATTTAGCGATCACTGGTCTTGGACTTTCCCCAGGGGGTGGCTTCTTTGTCAGCGCCCGGTGGGCTCTCTCCACTAAAAAACAGGTGATAACATATCCTCCGGCATGAGATCTGTGAGCCACTGGGCAACAAAACGGGTCATGGAGGTGCCCTCGCATCCTTCTGGGAAGCCCACAAAGTGTAAGTTATTGCGTCTAGCGTGGCCCTCTGCATCCTCCACCCGGGAGGCAAGTTCTTGCGATACTACTGTAAGATTATTGACCTTCTTCTGTAATGTAGTCACTGTTTCTTCAACGGTCGAGACTCGTGCCTCCGCCTCCGTGATGCAGTCCACCGCCTTTCTTAGGTCCTGGCGCAAGAAAGAAAATTGAGATCCCACTGCGCTAATCTTGACGTCTAGTTTATCTCTGGAGTCATTGATCGCCGCCAGGAGCGCTGCGTTGTCCGGCACTGAACCTCCTGTGCCACCCCCGGTAGCGCCCCCAGTAGTTGTGGCATAATGATCAAGGGTACTCTGCTTGGCGGTTGCCCCTCTGGGATTGTCCTTGCCCATGGCTGTAGGCGAGGGGAGGTTGGCGCAGGGTCCACAGGAATCCTGATACCAAATTAATGCCTTCGCCGTGGGAGGAAGTGTGGTCAGATCTGGGAAGTCCCATGGAGATCGCGTCAGGCTCGCCCTAGGGATGCACTGCAGGCCGGCCCTCTCGGAATCGAGCATGCCCTGAGCCACAAGCAACCCCGAGCCTAGCTCGGCCACCTCCACAGCCCACGACCGCTCGCCAAGTAGGCCCCATAGGGGAATCAGACTCGCTGGACCACCTGCCCGCAGCGCTCCCCTCCAAAGTGCCAGATGTCAGGTCCCAGCGTCACAACCAAGGCTCCAAGGATCAGGCACACCTTCCGCAATGGTAAAGAGAGGAGTAGAGACGCTATGGTTTATGTAGCTGCTCTAGGAACCCGGCCATCTCTCTTTACCCCTCAAGTGCTTGTATATTCTCTTGTGCCCTCAATTACAATCGGCAGGGTTCAAGCGGGGGAAAGATCTTAGCAGCTATGTCAGGCTCCTGCCACTCTCCGTCACGAAGTCCTACCTCGGCCACCAGCTGGGTCTCCCCCTCTGGCAGTGATGTATGTAGGAGGGGGGAAAACCGGGAAACGGGCTAAGGCGTTTAACTTTCTCTATAGGTGGGGCCCATGCGTGGGCCATGCTGGGACCAATGCGCTGCTCCTTACTTGAATATCTGTAGCCCTCCTGGATCAGGATCCCCTCCTGAGATGTTATCAGGACCCGGGGGGCTGTCTGACCACAACTGCGATGCGGGCGGGGCAGGGGGACATCCGGCGAAACTTTCCCGGAGCGGCAGGCAGCCACCGGGGGATGGGCCCACTTCTACTGTAGGCGCATCGCAGCCTCCGGTCCGCGATTCAGCGCTCACCACGGAGCCCCCCCACTCTAGATGTCGTTGCTCACCCCTGCGACCTCACACTGGTCCCGTGCCCATCCACAGTGCCGCGGCTAGGGGTCTCTGGATCCGGGTAGAAATGGCCCACAATAGGCCCTGGCCTGCATCGCACGCTCCAAGTCCTGACAGTATGGCGCGCTCGACCCTCGTCACCGCCACACAGCCGCTTGCCGGGAACAACACTCCGATCGCTGTCGGGGTCTTGATATCCAACAATATGTTCCTCCGAGCTGGATTTTAGGCTGATTATTGGAGGATTACGGCGTGGACGCGCGGAGCCCGATTAGGCTGTGTCCGCCATGTTGGAGTAGATTTGTTTTGGTACTTCTAAATTCATTACACATTTTCTCTAAGTAAAGCTTGTTCATTCTGTACCATAGCTGCCAGGGGTTGAGCTCAGATTTAAATGATTGAAGCCTTTGACTGAACCTAACAGATTAGTGATTTTATTACATGTGGTGGGCTACCATCCACCCTAGTTAATCCTTCACTTTCTTACATGCAGGGATTGCAATGATAAGTCATGTGGTATTTGTCATACCCGATAATTACCAGGGGGAATACAGTTCCCACCCTTCAATACATTTTGGCAGTTTTTAGCATAATTTAACAGTGGTAAAAGGCCCAGCAATTATGGGGGTATGTGGACTCTAATGTAGTAAGCATAAAAATCCATGTTATTCCCAAAAAGTTCTGATTAGGCAATAATTATCGCATCATATAAATTCAGAACACTCCACAGTTGGATTTTATCAGTTGAAATAATTATCACATCCAGTAGGAGCCACTCATATTCAGCACCATTGTATTCTGGCTATCTGTACTTTTAAAGCCCAGGTAGTTAATACATGGCAGAGAAAAGTGCTCATTCATGGAGGAATCCTTCTTTTATTCATTAGATAACTCACCTCTAAGTGAGCTCTGTACATCCATATGGCTGGGTGGGTAATGTATAAATGTGGGAAATACTACATGTTAAGGAAAAATATTTAACTCATTGAAAAAATGCCAACAACTGTCACTGTGGAGGCAAAGCTATATTTTCCCCTGTGCAGGACTAGTTGAATAAAAATCTCTTCTCACAAATCAGTCTGAAATAATGAAGGAAACATGCTCAAAATCAATTTTTCAGGTTCTATTGAGCATCTACTTCAATAGTCAAATACAAATATCCGATAACTGTTGTGGAAAAAATATTTGAAAGACTTTAGGGATTGATTTATGTTTTTACCGGCTGGCTTGTCATCAATCAGGGTGACAGAGGTTATTCTTGCATAGCATTTTCCTCTATCACCTTTTCTGGGCTACCACCCACCAGATTAAGAAACATCTTCCAGCCCTGCAAAGATCTCTGTACCTTTAGAGAAGCCGCCATCGCAATAACCCTTCTGAAGGCAATGGAAAATTGGTGACTCACTATCAGTGTCATTTGCCTTCTTTTTCCACTTGATGCTCCTGTCCACCAAACTCTAAATCAGACTGGTTTATGTAACTAAATCAGTTCTGCTGGCTGACATATCCTGTATGAATGAACTAACATTCCAATTTGGCTTGAGATGGTGGCACAGTAAAGAACAATACAACCACTTCTAAGGTGAGGAAGACTGCTTCAGTGTAAATACTGAACAATTAGCTGGGATCAGCAATCAGGGAGGAATAAGAGAAGATGGCATCAAAAGAAAGCCCAGGTGGGATTTTTCAATCTGCTTGCAAAATTGGAGGAATTTGACGACTTCACATTACTCTTTTAACATGGAGTTCTGGCCAAATTCCGCCAATTGCTGTGTGACTGATTTTTTTTTGCTTTCGACCAACAAGATGACAATTGGAACAATGCGAGGTTCCAGCAAGTGAGCTGAGGAGCGAGATTTGGCTTACCCTACCATGATTTCCGTTTGCTGGGAAGCTTCTTCTTTCTGTCCTGAAGGCTTCTCCTAGCGCTTTTCCCATCCCTGGTCACTTTTCATTTAAACTTTAAGGGGACAGGATCACTCTCTTCATCTGCAATCCCTGCTGCTTATATCCTATTGGATTTTAAGGATTTTTGGTGAGAAATCAAGTAAGTTAAATAATTTTGGATACATTTGTTGTTTGATGGAGAGCATGCATCAGTATTTTTTTACCTTTATCTTTTTTTCTTACATTTTTATATTTGATTGTGGGTGGCTTAGGGTTGCAGTAGGGGCCTATCCTACATTCACTTTTTTCTAAGGAGAAAACATCCACACATTTTTGGGAGGGCTGGAGGCTGGTTTTTAAGTACCTTTTCTCCATTTTGTTGTGTGTTGTTTGTGAATTTTGCACTAATTTGCTCATTTTACTGTTTTGGGCCTAGTCTGCCTGTGGGACATTTCTAGCCAGCAATAAGCATTGGGCATATATATTTTAAAATGTTTCTGTGCTAATGTTTTTTTTTAAACATCTATTGATTTATGGATGGTCTTGGATTAAAAGCAAAATGTGTTTTTTTGTATTTTACCTTTTTTTGCTAAGTGCTAAAGTGTATTTTGGTGGGGTAATGTTTGATGCCTTGGGATGTTTGTGGTTGGGAATTTTTTTAGGTTGGCTTAATTTTTGTTCTACCATTGCTGAAATAATGTTTATGTTTTCTTCTTTAAAAAAAATCGAGTTTATTTCAGCACTCTTAGAAAAAAGTACAGATATCCAAATTGTAGTGGGTATATATAGTAAAAAACAATTGTATATTGAATATATTCTTGTTTTCTTCTTTGTTTACCATGCCTTCTTGTTGGCAAATTGTACTCTGTCGCCATCAGGGAGGTGGTGTTGTGCCGAGCCTATTTAGATATTACGGTTGGCCTGGAGGGCTCATAGAGGCAGGCTGCTGATGGAGTGATTCCATCGTGGGATGCAGTGAGCATTACACTATTTCTGTGGCTGTCGTGGTGATGTTAGCATCACACACATGAGGTCATTTGCACAATTGTGAACACCTAGCTATTGCACTATAAAACACACCCAATTTCAGACCATGATCCTTTGCCATTCCACAGTACCACAACACTGAAGCTGATTCCCAGAAGTCAAGCCGGATTTTTTTGTTCTCTCCCTGTTTCTTCTCCCTCTTTTTAAAATGTGATTTGTTCCCTTGGGTTCATTTAATATCATTTAAGTATATAATTTTCTCCATAATGCCAGGCCCCAAAAATCCCAATTTTGCAGAAGGAGAATTGTCAGTCATGGTGGATGAAATCATAAAAGTAGAGCCACAATTGTTTGAAGCACAAGTCCAAAATACACCCCGGTCTCGGAAAAAGATAACTTAGACCAGAATAGTTGACAGGGGGAATTCTGTAGCTAACAATCTGCACACACATGAAATTAGGAAGCGGTGGAACGATCTGTGGGGTAGAGTACGTTCTTTGGCCTCCAAGCAGCACATGCTGGCCCAGAGGACTAGTGGTGGTTCTCCTAGCCCCCCATTACATCTCATGCCCTGTGAGGAGAATGTCTTGTCCATTCTACATCCTGAAGGCTTCACAGGAATCCCTGGTGGAGTGGATACTGGTATGTTATATCTTTCAATGTGTCACCAAACCTATTAGCTTAGACGTTAGCTTTTGCTAATGTGTCATGCATAATGTTTTTACATAGAAACCAAAACATATCAGTAACATCTTCTTTGCTTATTAGTTTGAATGTATTGAGTTGTATTTAAGATAACAGCTTCCAATAGCCATCACATTGCACATGATGTTATGGTGCTTGTATGTGTTTATACCCCAAATAACCTATATATGTTTCCCGTAGTAAATGTCTGTTCTCTTACTATTGCAGATTTACACAAGGTATGTTCAAATTACACATTTGAATGTGTTGTGAATGTTGATTTGAAAACACTACAACTGCCATGATGGTTTGTTTCTGTGTAGGAAAAAATGTTTCCATTTAATTTAGCTCATTGTCCCCTTTTTCAACAAATGTTCCCATATGCTAAAGTTTCCTTAATTCACCAATCTCTATTTAATGCTCTTTCCAGAAAATATTCTTTGGTGTTTTTAGGATCATGTAATTTTCTTGTCATGTAAGTAAATTGAGGTCATTAGTACCACAA
>CAWUFW010023610.1:0-72605 GCA_963921515.1 Calotriton arnoldi
ACCAAACCATATACTAATAAAGTGGAATGCGAACCACGACTGAAGTCGAGACTGGATCCAGAAGACTTAGAAGTGCTGGGGACCCAAGGAACCACCTAAGGTAAGTACCCAGGAACCCCAGGGATGCCGTGTGCAGAGTGGAAACACAACAGCGTGCTCAATAAAAGCCAATGGGGAAGTCGTGGTTGCAGTTTTCAAGAAGAAAGACCCTTCCCAGAGGACCCTGAAGAAACCCAGTGGAAGATGGAAGGTTGGAGAGTCACGCAACCCGTGGATACCACAGGGACCAGTATACCTACACCAGGGAAGCCGGGTGCATAGGTGCGAAGTGACCTCGGAAACCGCCGTAGACCACAATGGAGGACTTCAGTGAAGATGCCACTGGTGAATAAGGTGAAAGAGTCTGGTGGAATCCAAGAGTGGATTTTTAAAGAGGAGTACCTGCAAGCAGAGGAGATAGAGTCTATGCCTCTAGGGAGTGACCAGGAGGCACGGAAGACCAATGACCACAGATGACGGAAAATGCAGGAGAGTTGATGGTGCCCTGGTCGCTGCAGCTGTGCGGACGAGGCAATGCTGTGGAAGACCAGGAGCCATTTATGAGCAGTTCCACGTTAGAAGTCGAGAGCCAGGGGGTCGGTGTCCGGTGGGAGCACCAGCAAGCCTTGGTTGCAGCAACAAACGAGGAAAGCAAAGGTGCAGTGTCGAGGACCAGAAATGTCCAAGGGACTCACCAAACACAGGAGAGTCAGAGCAGGCCCCGTGCAAGCAGGGGAGCACACTAGAGCCAAAGAAGACCCTCAAGAGGACCCACAGGCCAAAGGCACAGGTGTCGCAAGAGGACCTCGACCAGCTCACCAATGATGTAGGCCCACAGTGCAGAGGAAGCAGTGAGGACAAAGATCTTAGTAGCAGGAGATGCTGGAGGCTGGAGCTTAATGGAGCTTGAAGATCTCTAAAGAAGAGAGTCAAGAAGCATTGGCAGCGGCAAGTCGACGTGGTGCACAACAAGGGATATCGACTTCAAACTTGCTGAGAACACAGTGCAGGCCTCAAGGGAGTTGCAGAACCACCACCTGTGTGCTGAGCCTTTCGGAGTCCATGGGACGTCAGGAGCAGGAGACCGGTCAGCTTGGTTACGGTGCCTGCTGATGCAGGGGAGTGACTCATTCACTCCAAGGGAGACTCCTTTGGGTGTCTTTGATGTGCACAGGCCTGGAGAAGAACCTGGTTGGAGCACAGGCACAGACAGCTCAGAAGACTGGTAGGACGACGAGACCAGGAGCAGCAGGAGTCTTCCCAGATGCAGTCTCGGTTCCCAAAGCGAAGCCCAACGAAGTCCAAAGTGCGCCAGATGAAGTGGTTTCAAATCTGTTGTCCCACAACGAATCTGAAGAGCCTCCACAGGTAAGCCCTCAAGTACCCTTGGGAAGGGGTTTGGACGATTCAGGGATCCTTCCCAGAGGAAGAGCTGGACAGAGGGGAGGATACTCCCATGTCCTTTGTCCAGTTTCACGCTAGAGCGGGAGCCAACGGCTCTCTGAACTGGTTCCAAGTGGAGTATGCAAGGAGGCACTAATTGTGCCCTTCAAAGCTGTGTGGTGATGCTGGCAAGCGCCCTCACCCCAGCCCAATACACTAAGTCCTGTCTGGGAGGTAGTTACACCTTGTGACAGGAAACCTATTGTTCTACCTTCCCCTGCTGGAGCTTGACTCAGCAGCAGGAGGGCAGAATTGTGTCTGTGGTCGGCAGCAGCACTAGCTGGCTATTAGACCCTATAAGGCTGGTACCGGGAATACAGGGGGGCTCCCTAGGGGAGCCTCTGAGTACAAGGGTTCCTACATCCAACACTGGAATCAGTGTTGGAGTAGGATTCTAACATGCCAGATACCCCTCCCCCATTTTCTTTTGTCAAAATACAACCACAATACATCACTACAGTTTGGTTACAGTATCTATCCTTCAATTGAAAAATGGCATTGGGCATTTTGTTAGTTGGCAATGTTTGAAAAGCAAGGTAGTCAAGCCAACCAAAAACATTTTGTAATGGAGGGGCAGAAGTTATTATGATGAATCCTAGTCAATGAAGGACAATGAAGGGGTGGAATAATTGATTAACAAAGGACATATGGTCTTGGTTGGCAAATCAATGGGGCTGTCTTCATACTTATAATGTAATAATACATACACAACATTGGGGGGTCCACCATGACCATGGCTACTATCTCGTTTTACTGTACTTGGGCATGCAAGCTTCACAGAAGAGTAGGAGTACCTGACCTAAAATGGGTTCCCTGAGTCTTACAGTACCACCAGTAACCGTGGGCGGAGAGCTCCGCTCCGCCCACGGAGTGTGCAGAGTCTTGCCTACTCCGCGTTCCATGGAGAACGCGGAGTAGGCAAATCCCCGCACACTCCGCAGCGGAGCGGAGTTGACCAGCCCCCGCCTCCACCCCCCCTATTAAGAATTAATTAAAACTACATTAAAGGTAAAAGAATAAAGACTTACCTTGACTGCGGCGTCCCCGGGCTGCCGTCCTCTTCTTCATTGCCGCCTCAGGGTGATCTGCGCATGCGCGCGGGCCCACGCATGCACATTTCTCGCAAGGAGGCTGTGGTACCTCCAGCTCCCTCGCCCGCCTCGCTGTATCCTCCAGGCCCATCCCTCTTCTTACCCCTGGATACTAATGTAAGAAATACATAAAATAAGATTAGTGGTACAGTTAATAGTAATCTCCCAAAAAATATTTTGACAGGAAAGGCAAACAGTGACATTTAACTTTTCTAAATAAGATTTCCATTAGTACTACTAGTTTCTTTGACCTGTTCCTAATTTCCTAATCCTTACCCTTTTCTAAATTTCTTAAACTACATTTTGGAACTACTAATAAATTGCAACAAATGATCTTTGCTTCTCATTCTCAATCTCTCAGTCTCAAGTTACCACCTTTGACGTGCCAGCTCAGTCTGCATTTTTTTTCAATGCATAGATGTATGCACACTGCACATCACTAGGAAATTGCTTGGCGTTGGGACTGTACGAGCTACAAAAAAAGAGAAGTGAGAGAACGTGCTAACTCACTAATGCTAATAACTACCTCTATCTTAGTGACAGGACAGAGGAGTCTCTGCATGACTTCTTAAATAAACAGCCCAAGCGAGCGCCAATGAGTAAGATTAGGTAGCACTGCCGAGCACCTGTCTACTCTATGATCACATAATATTTGTAACATAAACTTAGCTTACCTGGGTGTGAGCAGCATACTTGCTATTTGGGAAACAAATATTAGCATAGATAGAACAAGACAAATAAATAATTATTACTTACCGAGCGCTGCAACCTCCACACCCAGCAGGTTGAGCAGCCTCTGGTCCCTATCCAGGATGTCAGCCCACTGGTGCATAAGCTGTTGTTGGGTGACCCGGACCCCAGAGCAGTGGCACATAGCCTGGTGCACCCTCTTCCAGTGCTGCCTACACTCCCGGCGGGCGCACCCACTGCCAGGCCTGCCGCCTGCTACCAGGGTGGAGGGGAGGTTGCGCTGCACATAAAAAACTAGCGCAGCCACCTCCACCTCTGAAAAGATTGCGTGGAGCTGCACCCCTTCACGGGTGCCATTTACCACAAGGTAGGTGGCTGGTAGTGCTGGTTCGGGGGGGGAGACCTGGTGCTGCCGTTCCCCTGCTTTGCCATGGCGCTGGGTGGGGGGGAGAGAAGAAAGTAGAAACAGGAAGGAAAAAGAAGGAAGGAAGGAAATACAAAAGTAAAGTGAAAAATAAAAAAGTGCAAAAGTGCAAAAGTCATGCAAAAACACAATGAAAAAGTATAAAATACCAAGGCACAAAGACACAGGGTAAAGTAAAATATAAAAATGAGGGGTAGATACATTTCTGAAGGGTATGATTAGTTAGATTAGGCGGGATTCAAAAAGTAGTCCCCAGAACCATAAACAGAGCAAAAACAAGATGGCCGCCCCCATGCGAACTGTGTGGTGCCATTCACGTGTAATTTCTGGCACGAGAAAGCGCTATGCATTGCATATATCACACAAATGGGCACGGCGAGCAACTCCACCCACTCTGTGGAATTCCACATACTGATGCAGAGTTTTTTTGCCACTTCGCGGAGTTCCACATAGTGCAACTACGCGAACTCCACCCGTGCCTAATTAAAATGAATGATCTTTGATTCTATTCTCATTTCTTAACCCCCTTGATGGACCAACTCAGTCTCCCTTTTTTGCAATGCATAGGTGCATACTACACATCACAATGAAATAGCTTGGGACTGTACGAACTACATAAAGAAAGTCAGAGAGAATGCTAACTTACTGATATCACTGATTTATTATGGTGACAGGAGGACAGAAGAGTCTGCAATGTTTTCTTAATTAATGAGCCAAAGCGAGCGCTGATGAGTACGATTATGTAGCACTGAGCACCTGCCTAGCTGAAACTGGATCACATAATAATAATATTCCAACGTAAACTAAATGTAACTTACCTCTGAGTGTGAGCAGCATGCTATTCAGAATTTATTTTAGCATTATAGAACACAAACACAACAAATAATTAATGCTCTCTGAGCCCTAGAATCTCAACACCGAGCAGGTTGAGTAGGTCCTGCTCCCGGTCAAGGATATCCACCCAGCGGTGCATCAGCTGCTGGACGATGTGCTGAACCTGGCTGGTGCGCCTCACAAACAGGTGCACCCTCCCCAAGCGCAGCCAATGCTCCTGCAGGGGGTACCCACTGCCAGGCCTGCTGCCAGCATGGAGGGGAGGTGACATTGCACAAAAAAACCCAGTGCTGCCACCTCCACCTCACTGAAGATAGCCCGAGGCTTCACACCTGGACGGCGCCGAAGTCTGCATGGAAGGCAGCTGGTAGGAGGCCTGGCTCTGCCGCTCCCCTGTTCTGACATGGTGCTGGGTGGTGGGGGAAAAAAAGAAAAACAGAGGAAGGAAGGAAGGAAATACAAAGGAAGTAAAGGAAAAATAAAAATGTACAAAAAGAGGCACAAAAACGCGAAAAGATTTGAAAAAAATGCAAAATACAAAGACAGAAAAACACGCAGTAAGATAATAAATCAAAATTAAGAGTAGATTAAAGAGGAGGGCGGATGATTGAAAGGATTAACGGAATTCAAAAATAGGCCCAGCATCATGAACAGAACAGAGTAAACAAGATGGTAGTGCCCATGCAAACCAGGTGGAGCCGTTCGCGTGCTATTTTGAGCGTGAGGATGCACTCCGTGCTGAATTTGACTTGAAAACCCAACACAAACTGTTGCACTGCAAAACTTCTGCATTTAGCACAGTGGAGTTCTCTGGCCACTCTGCATCGCGCAACTCCGCGAACTTCGCCCAGGTCTTCTTATTACCTACCAAAGAATAATGTTACTTTACCTTCATTTTTTTCAGTGAATTTCTGAGGTCTTTTTTTTTTTTATGAAAGGTGAGATAATATTAACACAACTAACTTTAACATCACTTTAAGCTTTTGTTTTTTCAGTGAATTTCTGGGTTTTTGTGATCATGTTTAGACAACTTCTCTGCTGAGTATGGCTTTTGGCTTCCAGCCAGGACCTGCATTCAGCTTCGTCGCAGGTGGCCAAACCCCTGCTATGGACTGCCTTTGGCCATGTGCTGTGGAAGGTAAGTTGCAGGGCCTGGCCTCTGACCAGGCCCTATACCCAACCTGCTGTAGGCAACCCACCTGCCACTGCACAGGGCCTATGGATGTGCACAGCGGGGGTTGCTGCAGGCCCTGGCCTCTGGCCGACCAACCCCTGTGGAAGCCCAACCCCCAGCTGCACATGGTCTTCAGATCTGTATAGCGTAGTGATGATCACAAGGCCTAGCCGGAGGTCCTGCACCCACCCTCACATGGATGGCCAGCCTCTGCTGCACACAGTGCTTGCCATATGCAGTGTGGGGGGGGTTGGTCGCAAGGGCCTGGCAGGAAGTCAGGCCCTTCCCCCAACATCCAGCAGAAGGCCAATACTTTCACGGACCTCACCCAAATTTTACATTTTTTCCATTGTACTATGGTACTCCCACAGCATGATGTTAAAACCTCACCTCCCTGGTACAGTGGGACAGTGCAAGCTTTCTGAATGAAGCTGGCAGGGTTCCACCATACTGTGAGGGGAAGCTTGTGTGGCAGAGCATGCAGAAGTATCTCTATAACTCAAAGAAGTGCTGTCTCTGGCCAAATGGGAGTACCACTATACCAGTGGCACAAATTATTGTTCTTAATTTTGTTCCATTGGGGTCCCTCTGGAGTGGAGTGGACATAAATTGAATCACAGTGATCTAATTCTGTTTCATGATGAGTCATGTATGCTTAGGCTAATGAATGAGAGGCCAGGAGTTTAGTCTGGAATGCAGGGTGATGGCATTCCTTCAGGACTTCTGTGACACTGTTACTGCGAAGTTCAGTACGCGAAGGGAGACTGACTTTGTCCATAGCTTTCAGAGTTACAGAAAAGGAAAAATATATGAAGTGAGTAGTGAAGCAATGGCATTAGTAGGAATCAATGTGTAACACAAGGAACTATTTTATTTTAAGGGTGGGGTGAATGGAGGAAAAGGATTTGTTAATCAGGCAGTAGATATGTTTGCCTGTAAAATGCCCTTTTGTAAGGACTACTAAATTAATATATATATAGAAATACTTTATTTTGGTCAAATGACCGTAAAAGTGCAAAGTTGCAAATACATACATTTTAAAATTTGCAAACATTAAATAACACAGATATGGTATTACATATATAGGCATCATATAGGTCCTATTTGACACGACTTCTTCCGACTCAGCAAAGCATTAAGAACAAAAACCTCTAGAAAGTCCTAAAGTGGGCTAGAAAGGGTCTGCCATGTTGTTAAATAGTCTATGCTAATCAGAGGTTTTCTTGGTCTTAGGTCTAGTGCCTGTATAACATATCCGCAATCAATTAATTAAAAGCTAATAAAATACAGACAAGACATCAATAACATAATAAATGTCTAATATAAAAACAAAGTAGCCACTAGTGGATATACACTGTTCTCAGCTGCTTTGCAATTGGTGAGTAGCATGTGCTCTAATAGCCCACTACAATCTATCTGTCCCGCAGGGAGCAGTAGGATATAATGTATACCCTTATAGGCTTAATATCTTCTTAAATCATAGGTAATTACAAATTATCTGAAGACAGCTTTTTCAGACTGGTAGCCCAAGCCCTCTGTAGGAAGCGTGCCACCGCAAAGACTATAGTTTCCTTCAAGTCACTTTTTAAATTCTTAGCGCCTCTCAATAATGCCTTACACCCTCTAGCTTGCATACTGTAATTATCCATTTCTTGCGCAGCAGAGTGTATCTAGAACAAAATAAGAAAAAATATTCTTCAGTTTCTTTTGTCTGTGGACAGAAGGCACAGTGGGCTGGGGATGAGCCAGTTTTGTCCCATCTGGAAGTAAGTGACCATAAAGGTAGTGTCCCACTTCTAAACCGCACATAAAAGCGTTTGGCCACAGTGGGTAAATTCTATCCATATATATTTAAAAATTCAGTAAATATTTATGGCTCAAGAACTGACCTGTAGGGCTCCCCTCTTTATGCTCTGAGCAGATTCAAAGCATGACATGTGCCCAGTATTCTTTTTTAAGGTTTTGTTTTACGTCTTTAGTGGCTTTTGCAGGGTTATTCCACAGTTCTCCCATGTTCAGCCTTTCACACTGCTTCTTAACATATTTCTACCACGGTGTGTGAACATCTCTACTGCAGGAGATTAAATCCCTTAGTGACTCGCTATACGGAGGTAACTCCGGGGTTACCCACAACCACACCCAGTATGTCAATGGCTTCAGAAGGGACACCATATAGATGTAATTGAGTGCTAAATCTAGCATCAGGGGAATAAGGGGAGTGATCCCTGGTAAGTTCAGGAGACCTCTAATAAATTTGTTCTCATCTAGTGTAAGAAGAGTTGCATCAACGTATCCCCATATTTCTGCCCCATAAAGAGCTGCTGCCACTGCCGTAGCTTTATAGATATTTAGCCCCAGTGACACTGCACCTCCTGCATTTGCCCTTTGTTTCTTTCTAATTAGGAGTGCTGTCTGGCTGAGTGCTATTTTACTTTTCCCCATTTGCATCCCCTATTTCAGAGTGTCTGTCAACCTTAAGCCTTAGTAATCAAAGTGTGCTACCTGTTCCATTGGTAACCATCAATCAACATTCTGCCTCTAGAGGACCTGTGTGGAGTCCAGTTCCACCTGCAGACCTATTGGAGTTTGTGAAAGAAGTAGGGTATCGGCCGCGAACATTAAAATTGGGACTGATGTTCCTGCTGTTTTGGGTGTGTCATGTTTGATTTCAGATACCTATTTAACTGCCCAATTGATGTAAATGCTAAATAGTGATGGGGCAAGTATACAACCCTGTTTAACTCCCCATTTAATGGGGTTTCTATCTGTTAGATGACCTCACATGTTCCACCTCACCTGTGCATATGTGTTTGTATGAAGTACTCTAAGGATCTAAAGACGATCTCCTGGTATGCCATAGGCTTCCAGTACCCTCCATAGATTATTCCTCAGCACCTGGTCGAATGCTGACCTCAAATCAATAAAGGCAACATATAGATGGTCCTTCTTCAGGGTGATGTACTTCCAGTACTAAACCTTGAAGAGGAAGACCTGGTCGAGGGTACTTATTTTATTCCTGAACCCTGCCTGTGTGTCTTTCAGGATATGTTTGTCAGATATCCATGTTTGTAGCCTTGCCAAAACCTGTCTACAAAATATTTTCTGACTATTGTCCTGTAAACTTATAGGTCTATAGTTAGATGGTGAGTCTCTCCTCCCCTTTTTAAAAATTGGGATTATGACAGCTCCATGCCAGGATGGTGGAATTTTGCTACCTGTCATGAGAGCATCACACAAATGGTTAAGGTAGGGGACCCAGACTTCAGGATGAGACAAGTATAGGTCACCGGGTATGCCATTCAATCCGGGTGCTTTTCTTTCTTCATTTGTTTTTAGGCATGCTCTGTCTCACTTAGGGTGAAAGATGTAGGCTCCCAGGTGGTGTGAACCTCATCACTCACATGGGGTATTGGAGCTACTTGCTCTGTTGCACAATCCTTCAACTTGTTCTTATTCAGCTTTACTCCTATGTCTCACTCACTATAAAGAGCCTCAAAGTGGTCCACCCACTTGTCTGGTTGCACTACCGCGTCTAGATGGTTATCAATAACCCATGTACCATCTGCCTCTAGCTTCCAGAAGACCTTTTGGTTTTTATTATTAAGTGCATTAGTGAGCTCTAACCACTGTTCCGATTCCCAGGTCCTTTTGGCTTTAGTCTAAGTTGTCTTATAATTTTTCATTTGTGAGAACTATTTCTGTTTTTTTTTTTTAAAACAGATTTTATTGGATTTTTAAAGTACCTCGCAGGCAATTGCCCGACATAAACCATTTCCATACAGGATGATGACATATTACCAAAAATGGAATAATCATTGGGTACATTTTGTATATATAACAAACGTAAAAACCCAAACTTTACGCAGACTGTCCCACCCCACCCACATTGGCAAGCATTTTTAGACACATATGTACGTTGAAAAAAGGAAGACACAATATCATATAATATGGCCATTAACATCCCGTGGAAACTGTTGCTTAAGGGGTTTGCGAGGGAAGAGAGGGAAGATCTATACCCCTGTAGGTAGCCCATTGTGACCAAATTTTCCTATGCTTTTGTGGGCAATCCCGTGCTTGGAAGACTGCTATTTCTGCACCCATGCAGGTGTCAACCGCCTTTCGCCATTTTCCCATTGTCGGGGGGAAGTTCCTTTCCAAAGCTCAGCGATATCGCGTTTGGCAATTGTGAGCGAAAGGAAGAGTAAGTGTTGTTTGTAACGATTCCCCCCTATATCATCTACTATGGAGGAGGAATAGTCGAGGGTCAAGGGGGAAGTCCCAGGACAACACCTCCTTGAGGCAAGTCAAAACTCTGCGCCAGAAGGGTTGTATTGCAGGGCAGCTCCACACCGTATGGAAAAATGACCCCTCCTCCCTATCACACCGTAGGCATTGAGGGGATGCAATGACTCCCATCCTCCAGAGACGAAGATGTGTATAATATACCCTATGGACATATTTAAATTGAATAAGAGGGTATCTAGAGGACACCGCAGCGCCTCTAGGACCTCTGCCCAATCGTCGTCAGTCAATTCTGGGATATCATCTTGCCATGCTTTCCTAGTCTTATGGAGAGTCGTGGTGGAATGCGTTGTCAGTGTTTGATAAATCTGCCGAATTTTGTGTGCGCCCAAGTCGCCCATAAGGAGGCGGCCTTCTAGCGGGTGGAATTCAGGGAGGTCATCTAATTGCTGGAGCACCGGAGTGAGAGCGTGGCGCAGTTGGAGATATTTATAGAACTGGGTTTTATGAAGATGAAACTCTTCCTGTAATTGCTGAAAGGATTTTAACGTGGTACCCCGCATGATATCCCCTAGTGTGGAGATGCCGATCCGATCCCACTGACGGAACCCCTTCAATGTCGTCACCTGGCATAGGTAGGTACCCTGCCACAATGGCGTTGTCTGAGTCAAGCGCCCTTGCCAACCCATTCGCCGGACCATAGATCTCCACGGCCGAATTGTTGTTCTACTGGCGTGGGGTAGGGAATCAAGTTTCTGCGCACTGTACAACAGCCGTAGGAGAGGAATCCCTTCCATTGCTGCGTGTTCTAGGGCGAACGCCGGGTCTGTAGGTGTGTTATACCACCAACCATTAATGACCAGGAGGTGAGAGGCCACGTAATACGAGTATACATCGGCAGCGGTGATATTGCCGCAATATGTAGATTGTACACATGTCTGTAGTGCAACTCTAACTGCTCCCCGCCCCATAAAAATGTATTAAGTATAGCATTTATTTGTGCGAACCATGACCGCGGTATATGATATGGGAAATTTTGAAGTTGATACAGCACTCTGGGGAGAGAAACCATTTTAAAAATCGCCGAACGCCCATACAGCGAGAGAGGTAAGGAAAACCATATGGAGGTCTCATCACGGAGCCGGACAAGGAGAGGGTTGATATTTTGTATCCAGGAAGTCTTGGGGCAGGGAGACATATATATACCCAAATATTGGAAACCACCTGTGGCGTGTTTGAGCTGGGATGCCCATGTACCTCTACCCTGCTGTCCGTAAACTGGGAACAACACTGATTTGGAAGGGTTGGTATGGAGGCCGGTGGTCTGGCCAAAGACTCGAAGAATCTGTAAAATACGTGGGCCCGATATCCATGGGTCTGTCATGAAAAATAGGACATCGTCTGCATATAATGCTATACGATCTGATTGTGATCTCGGCCAGTCGAAACCTCGGGGCACCGGATCCCGGCGAACCCATATCGCCAGGGGTTCTAACGCCAAGGCGAATAGGAGTGGGGACAGGGGGCAGCCCTGTCGTGTGCCACGGCTAATGGGAAAGAAGGGAGAGCGATGACCAGCAATTCGCACTGAGGCCATAGGTTCCGTATAAAGCAGGCGTACGTATGCCAAAAAGCGCGGGCCGAAATTACTTGCCTACAGAAGCTGGAATAAATACTCCCAGCTCAGAGAATCGAAGGCCTTGTCGATATCAGCGAGGAGTATGGCTGCAGAGCGTCCCAGCTCCGGGGCCAATGCCATAGCATTATGGACCCGGCGAATGTTATGGCGGGTGGCTCGGTGCAGCATAAAGCCAGATTGATCCAAGTGGATCAGTTCTTGAATGCAGGTCCACAGGCGATCTGCTAAAACTTTCCCCAGGAGTTTGGATTCAAAATTAATTAGAGAAATAGGACGGTATGAGGATGGATCTTCTGGAGGGCGACCAGGCTTTAAAAAGAGGACTATCTCGGCCTGGCGCCAGTCCCGGGGTAATAGTTGCCTATCAAGGGCCTCGTGTATTGTTTGTGTCTAAGAGATGTGGGCCCAGCGTGGACATGTGAGAGCGAAGAAATTCTATGGGGAACCCATTAGGACCAGGGGCCCGGCCGTGCCGCATCACAGTTAATGCCGCTGTTAAATCATCCACAGTAATGGGGGAATCCAAATGATCCCACATCTGATCCGTCAGTCTCCGAGGTGGAATATCTCGAAGGAATTCTGCTATGAGGTCCTCCAAAAGCTGTTCCCGCCGTGTGTATAGCGTGGAGAAATGTAGTGAAAATTCTGTAACAACATCTGCGGGGGACGTACGTAGAACACCATCGCCACCTCTAATGGTTGGGACTATGGCTGGGGCACTCCCTGTCTGACAGAGTCTGTGTAGCATTTTACTCGATTTGTCCCCCCACTGGTAAATTCGGTGTTGAGACACCAGCCAGATATCTTTGGCCTCGTCTATAAGGCGTTGGTGCAGCCGTTGTTGCGTGAGGGATAGGTTACAGTGAAGGGTGGGACTGGGATCCAACGTGTATTGCGCTTCCAGGGCTGTGCATTGGGTTTCCAGCTCTGCCCTCTGAGTGGAGCGTTTACGTTTGTCATTTGCCCTATAAGTAATATCCACCCCTCAAAGTGTAGTCTTACATGCTTCCCAGAGGGCCTCTTTGGATGGAGCTGAATCGGTGTTCAGAGTGAGATATTCTTGAAGCGCCGTGCTTAGGCACTCTTGATAATCTGGGTCTCGGAGGTGCCATGGGGGCATTCGCCACCTGAAGGGGGCTTCTTAAAGTGCAAATGAAGTGTCACCTTGACCGGGGAATGGTCAGGCAACCCTCTAGGAAGATGAGAGACCTGGGAAAACCTATGAATGTAGTTTTGTGGTGTAAATATGTAATCTAAGCGGGACATAGAGCCATGAACTGTGGACATGTATGTATAGCCTGTCTCAGTGGGATAGTATTCTCGCCATATGTCTGCCCATCCCAATGCCCCCGCAAGTAACGACAATTTATAGTTTCATTCCAGTCACCTCCCAGAAAAGATAGGCCCTCTGGGAGTTCGCCCCACTAACGAGTAATGCTTCCTACAAACGTGTTACCCATAGGTGGAGGTGCGTAAATGCTGCCCAGATTAAGTGTTTCCCCATAGAGTGTACCCGACAAAAGGACATATCTTCCCCCGGGATCTACCCAGTGTTTAATATGGATGTATGGAACTCGGCAATGAATGAGAATGGCTGTTCCTCGAGAACCCCTAGTGAATCCCGCATGATACACCTGCTGATAACCAAACCTGGCCAGGCATGGAGCCTTATTGCCCAATAAGTGGGTCTCCTGTAGGAAAAGAATGTCTGCTCCATAGCGTTTGGCCTGTCGCAGAATAGCCCCTCATTTTATTTTGTTAAGCAGCCCTCGGACATTCCATGTTATTACTGTTAGATCACCCACGTGGGAAACAGCCAGCTGGGTGGCCATATGTAGGGTTTGGGACAAATAAGCTGGCCTGCCTAATAGAAAGTGGGATTTGCGTCTGCGTGCATGAAGAAAACTGAAAACAACAGAACTCTAAACCTGGAAAACACCCCCCCTCCCACCCCACCCTTGATACTACCAAGAAATCGAAGCATCTGTCGCAGTAAGGAACAGCCCAGGATCCAAACCGCAGATCCCAGGACTCCCCCCTCTAATGGAGCCCAACATTCCCATATAACATTAACAGTCGGGTACACGTGTCCAGGTCAGGTCAGCCACAATGTATGGTGTCCACCTCTACTCGGTGCAGGATAGACGGGTTAGTTCCGAACTGCAATAAGTCAAACAGGATCAAGTGGCAGCCATGCAGAGTGTAGATTAATCAATACGCAGGTTCAGGGCTGGAGGATCGTCGTGTAGAACCAGAACGATGTTGTGGTTTGGATTTTGTCCTATGCGGTCTATTCGTTTGCGAGCCCCTGGAAGAGTCAGACTCTAATGGCGGCGGGGAGTGAGATTTCAGATGCGCCCGTTCGTCAGACCAGGCAAAGACCGCTTCAGGCGAGTCAAAGAAGTGAGTCTTAGAGCTATATACAACACGGAGCCTGGCAGGATAGAGCAGCATATAAGAGATATTAAGGTCTCGTAGCCTCTTTTTTGCTGCCGTGAAGGACTGCCTCTGCTGCTGCACTAAACGGGTGTAATCCGGGAAGATCATTATGGGCCTGGAGTTGAAAATGAGTTTATCTCTGTGCGACAGAGCAAACTGCAACACTGCATCTCTATCCGCGTAGTTGAGCAGCTTGGCGATAACCGGCCGTGGAGTTTCCCCGGGGGGTGGTTTCCTTGTGAGTGCCCGGTGGGCCCTCTCGACCACGAAGCATGTGGAGAGCATTTCCGCAGGCAGCAGATCTCTAAGCCACAAGGTAAGGAAGCGGTTCATGGAGTTACCTTGGCATCCTTCCGGGAACCCAACAAAGCGTAGGCTATTTCACCTTGCGCAGCTTTCTGCATCCTCAACCCGGGTGGCTAGCTCTTGAGAGATGGCCGTCAATTTATTGACGCGCTGCTGGAGGGTCGTCACATTATCTTCCACTGAGGACACCCGTGTCTCTGCTTCTGTGATACGGTCCACAGCTTTCTTCAAGTTTTGATGAAGGAAAGAGACTTCGGTGCCCACTGCGCCGATCTTAGCCTCTAGCGTGTCTCTCACCTCTGTGATGGCTGCTAACAGAGCTGCATTAACTGATATGGGGTCAGGAGCGGAATCACCACTCGCCATCATGGCATGCTGGTCCAAGGTGCTTTGCTTCGAGCCCGCGGCGCCAGGCTTATCCTTTCCCATCGCTAGTGGTCACTTCAGTTACTTCCTGGGGAACCCTGTTGAGGATTGGTTTGGTGTCGGGGGTCACAACAGTGCCAATTCACCACTCTGGGGGCACCAGGGAGAGTGCCAAGGGCCAGTCCTCACGGAAACTCCTTGCTGCCAGGCCACAAGCCACACTGGGCCTAGCCCAGCCACCTCCGCAACCCGCAGCAGAGAGCCAAGTAGGTCCCTCTATCGGGACCTATCTCGCCGGACCACCAGTCCCCCAGCCCCCCACTCACGCCCTGACGACCCCTACTCTGCAGGGTGATCTTCTTGTGCTGCGCAGTAGTCAGGCACACTGTGAGTCCCCGTAGCCTGCAGGGCACCTTGTGGACACTCGCTCCATCCACTAGCTGGGCTGCTCCAAGTTGTACCCCCGCACCTCAGCCCCAGTAGCGTGGCCTCGTGTCTGCAGAGAGATGCCCGCGGGGGCCAGCGGGGCGCCCAGGCCCAAACGTAATGGTCTGTAGGGGGCACCAAAAAGATGTTACATGTGCCTTTAGGGTTGAAGCAGGGCCGGAGCATGGGCCCCTTGCCTGCCACTTCCAGTTCAGCCAGGGATGGTGCGCTGTGTCTCCATGTACCGGACGCACGCAGCGCTGCTCCTTTGCGGCCGGGGCAGTGGTGTCCCAATGCCGGGTATCGGTGCGTCACGCCCAGGGAAGAGCTCGGCCAGGCCGCCAGGAAGGCCGCGCAGCGTGCCACACCCCCCACCCCCAGCACCGGAGGCCCGGAGCAGCCGGCCCCCGCCGGCCGAACCAAGCCAGAGCAAACCCTGCGGCCCCAGCGATAATCAAACTGGGCCGACGGGGCCCCCCCGCAACCAGGACCGCGGCCGGAGGTAAGGACGCCGCACCACCACAGACCCCGGCGGAGGCGGGAAAGCAGGTACACCTGCCGCACTTGCCCTGGACCCCCCATGCCACCAAACTCCTCACCTTAAGGCCCAGACCCCAATCCGGCCTCGGCAGTGTCCCCTCGGAGGGCCAGCGGCAGTCCAGCGGCACTAGGCCAACTCCGCACTGCGCCCCAGGCAGCTCCGGCAATCTCGTCCAATCGCCCGCCGGCGATCAATCTCGGCACCACACCGGGCGCATCCAGTGATGGGGCAGTTCTCTGGTCCTTGGATGGGCTGCACCGAGTCTATTTATGTAGGATATGTGACGGATTATAGAGGCGGACGCGCTGAGCTTATTCATGCTGCGTCCGCCATGTTGGCCGACCAAGCCACGCTCCCAACTATTTCTGTTTTGCTACCCTTTTTTCGAGCAACTTAGTAGTAATCAGTGTTCTCTTGATCTTTCATAATTTCAGGACAACCAAAGAAAACTGCAAAGGGCAAGATGACGTCCACCAGGGCCCAGGAAAACAGGAACACCACAACCTCCATGCTAGCTGTTCTGCTGGTGCTACTAAGTCATGTTTATTTCTTAGCTTCAGCAACTAGTATGTGTTATGGCCTTCTGTATTTTCCATTTTTCACAAATTCTCCTTATTTACTTTAGTGTACACGTTAACCCCACATACCTCGTTATGTTTTCTTTTATGTTTCCTCTGTTTCTGCAACTGACTTCCTCCTGTATGTAGCTTTCTCTGCCACCTATTTTATTACTGTGGTAGTAACATTTCCTTCTCCCCTCTTTCACATATCCTGATGGAAGATTGTTTGTAAAGTGAACAGGAAATCAGGGTCACAACATGTAGTTGACAGGAGGCTTTATGAGAAAGCAGTTAATTGTACAGCAACATTGATACACAGCTCCCCCTGGATCTAACTCTCACAATGCTGATTCTGTGAAACCCCTTTCTACAGGATTCCATTATGTTATGAAGGATCTGTATGGCAGCATAGCAATACCATATGCCCTTTATAATCCCTTCTCCTCTTTTCATCATTATTCGCTGATGCTTTCTGAGCCATTGCCCTCCATGTATAAACAAGTTGAATTGTTGACTACTTGATTTTTAAAATGTCAGGTGAACCTTTCAAAGTAATACTTTGACTTGCTATAATTTTATATTAATTTTGTGCTGTTTTTCAACATGCACAAAACACTGTGGCTGCTACTGATATTCTAAATATGTGCATTATGTTTTTATCTGGGTTCTGAAATACTCAAGGCTCCTGCTGAGGAGGGCATGGACCGTCACATTGAGGGAGGGGAAGAAGCAGCTGCTGGGACGAGTTGCAAGTCACTTTCCTTTCTCTAGGACAACTGCTACATGTGTTAAGGTATTTCTTACTTGATTCAAAGCCTGGATACTAATCCTTTTTATAAATTATCCATACTCCTATGTTTCTGTCTCAGCCTTTCTACAATTAGAAGAAAAAGTGCATTGTCCAGTGCCCAGTCATATGCACTACTTCCTCCATTCTGTTCTAGCCATTTCACAAATTAAAATCTCATCTCAGCATGTGCCCAATTTCTCCCACAGCTTCTACCTAAGTGTCTACTTTTCATGGTTTTCATTACTGTTTAATTTTCAATCTTCCATTCACCACAAATCTAAGCTTACTACATGATATGATCCAACCAGTCCATCGTCAAACCAAGGCCAAGCCCTTACATTTTATAAGAACTTACCTTACCCAACACTTACTTGCTGCATAGGATGAGAATATAATAATTGTACATTTAATGCATTTGGGGTGAAGGGTGTAGTGTGGGACTGAGTCTAGACTCAGAGCAGAACTCGGGAGGGAGGAGGATAAGTGCAGGGCCATTGGAATTCATAACAATCAATTAATTGTCCCAAAAATCATGTTACCCACCAGGTCGGCTTAATTCATGTTGCAAAATTCATATATATATAGGACGACTGATTATTTCAACTATTGGTGGACTATACGAAAACATACCGAAATACATTAACTATTTCTTACAGCCCTATGTCCACAATCTCCCTTCATTTATCAACGATACTGGTGACTTCCTGAAAGTAATTTATGACATGCCATGCGAGGGGGACTTCATTTTGATGTCACTCAACGTCTTATCTCTATATACAAGTATCTGTCACATTAATGGAATAAGAGCGGTTGAACACTACCTTAATAACAGACCACTGGCACTACACCAACACACTAAAATGTTGATGAAGATGATTAAGCTATGTCTAAGTAACAACTTTTTCCTATTTGATAATTGTATATATCAGCAAATACGGGGAACCATGATGGGCGCCTGCTTCTCCCCCAGCTGCGCATGTTTACACATGGGCTGGTGGGAGGAACAGGTGCTCAAGGTGGATCACGCCACAGAATGGGAGGAAAATGTGGTAGTCTGGTAATGCTACATTGACGACCTCTTCATCATTTAGAGTGGGTCAGAAAAAGGTGGCAATGATTTTATATTGCACATAATCTTAATCTTCATTTTGCAGGATAAATCAGCATAAGATAAAATTTTTAGATCTGGAGGTATTTGTCGCTGATGGCAAATTAGAAACCAAGCTCCACAGAAAAAGCACAGCCGGTAATTCCCTTTTGCATGCATCTAGCTTTCACCCAAGACATTTGGTAGCCAGTATCCCCTATGGCGAATTAATGCGCGCCAAAAGAAATTGTAGCTTACCCCAACATATTAAATCTAATCAAAGGGATATGATACAGAGATTTACAGAAAGAGGATACAGCACGCAAATAGTTACCACTACACTGGAAAAGATCAGTAAGGTATCTACAGAATGTATTATATTTGGCCAAAATAAAAAGGTGGAGACAGACAACAGAGTAAGGCTAATAACTACATACAGCAACCAACATAAACAACTAGCAAAGGCAGTCCAAAAAAAGTGGCATATAATTCGCTCAGACTATCATAGGCACTATGGTCCTAGCTAAACCCCAAATAGAGTACCGCAGAGCCAGTTCCATGAAGGCCAGTCTGGTTAGATCGAGTCCAGGGACAGGAAGACCAATAAATTGGCTCACGCTGTACAAATGGCTTTCATTAGTGTCTGAGATGTAAAGCATGTGCAATAAGTATCAACACTAGGGAATATTTTTCACCTTTTCTCAGGAAGCTATTTCCATCACAGGCAATTATAATTGCTAAAGTGAGTTTGCTGTATATGTTTTAACATGCAGCTGCAATTTGAGATACGTAGGCAGCACAGTGTTGCAAGTTCACAAAGCATACTGCAACACATGCCGGCCATAAAACCCAAGGGGCAGATTTACAAGAAACTAACGCAGCGCGGTGCCACAAGTCATTTTGCTGCGCCGCGCTGCATTAGTTTCGAAGCACAGGGATGCGACATATTTACAACAATATGTCGCATCTCTGTGCTTCCCCCTGTGCTGGTGCACAAACTGCTACCATGCGCCGGCCCAGGCACCCTTGCACCATGGTGCAATGATGCCTGCGTCGTGGGGAGATTGTTTTTGTGCAGGAAGGGGTACCTTCCTGCACAAAAACAATCATTTGAGGTGATTTCCTCTTCCAATGTGTGCTGTAGAATGCAGCACGCATTGAGAGAGGAAAAAAGGAAAGAAAAAAACCGAGGGGAAATGAAAACATTTCTCCTCATTGCACCTCGCTACACCACCCCATGGGTGGCGTAGCATTCTGACGCATTTCCAGATTTACGATTCCTCGTAAATCTGGAAATGCATCAGTGGACATGGGTGTTGCGTGGGAGCACCCACAGCAACACCCATGTCACACCCCTAACACGCAAAGTGTTGCATGAAAAGGGGCGATATTTACAAACACAGGTAAAGTTACGCAGGGTGGCTTTACCTGTGATTGTAAATGTCACTCAGCAGGTTGCGCCGCCGGTGCGTCATGTAACTTGATGCACCGGCGGGGCAAGGGGCTTGTAAATCTGCCCCCAAGGATCTAACCTACCCAGTGGCCAGGCATTGTGCTGAAATCCATCAAAGTGATGTCACGCAAATGTCATACTATGTGATAGAGACATTACCTTACACCAGCAGAGGAGGTGATAGGGTAAAAGCCATACGAAGACTAGAAAATATGTACATCTTGAACCTCGATTCCAAATCCCCAAACAGGGTAAATATGGCAGAGGATTAATACAATTGTTTATAGGGAGAACCTGCAACACATATTAGATCCCACTGGAGATGGCTGTCTCTAGTTTAGGACTTGCTCCACAATAAATATTAGCATCCCTATGGTATGTAAAATAAGTCTAGACAGCACAGTGAGAAAAGGGACTAAGGAGGAAGTATATGATAAATCTATCATCACAACATTCTAATCTGCTGGATAGGAAAGATTTTAAGGTAAAGCACACTAAGAGGTACTATCATAAATGGCAATGGTAATATATTGTTTTTTCCAATTTTTGTCTGTATTAAGAAGTGCCAAATAACTGATGGTAACAGTGATAATATTTGTCAACGTAGGTTCTGTGTGTCATGGAAAGTTTGGGGTGATCCGTGGGGACTGAGAAATAGGGGCGTGAAAAAAGGGTACATTTGTAATGTTAATTCCCATAGGAACGCGCTGTCAAACATACTGCCGGAACCGCTGGATGGAATTACACCACATTGCAGAAAGGTAGATGTTGTTATGCAGATTGTGCTTTCTGTTATGTGGTGCAAATCCATCCGGTAGTTTTTGAGAAATTTAAGCTGAAAATTATAGATATATCACTGGCTGCGGATATTTAACTGTGGTTTCGCGATTAATCGTGAATGCATTAGCCGGTGCAACCTGAACAGAAAGTTGTGGCCGCCATTTTGTCGTCCGGGGCTGAAAATTTGTATGAAATCTGACATAAGTGGTCAGGGTGGAGATACTCTGACCCCATGTTTGAGAACTGGGTGTGTTAGTTACACAAGTTATGTGTCCAAAATGTATTTATTTAATCGTGCTCGATATTCGCGATGATGCCGCGATCACCAGCATGGCCCCCGTGTACCATTGCGGGGACATCGCAAATATCACAACGTCAGGGTGAATGTTGGTGAAAATATATAAAAAATATATATATATTTGTACACACTCGCCCGTCACTGTCACACACTCATGTACACACTCACAAACTCACTCAGACACTTATAAACACATTCATATATCACACACTTATACATCCAGTCACATACCCACTTAGATACTCATGCACTCACTCACATACCCATTCAGGTCTTACGTACCCAGTTACAGACTTACTCAGAGAGTGAAGCACCCATGTACAAACTCATTCAGAGACTCACGCACCCACTTAGAGACCCACTCAGACACCCACCTATGTTCTCACAGGACCCACTGAGACACTCATACACCCGCTCACAGATTCACTCATTCACCTACTCACCCACCCATACAGTCACTCCCACACTCAGTCACAGACTGTCTCACAGACATATGGACTCAGTCAGTCACTCATACACTCAGAAACTCATACACCCACTCAGAAATTCACTCAGATATACACGCACCCACTCACTCACCCAGTCAAGGCTCATGCATCCACTCAGAGACCCACCCAGACACTCGTCCTCCCAGTCACAGACCCACTCAGACACTCATGCATGCACTCATTTACTCACCCGCTCAGAGACTTCTGCTTTCACTTAAAGACCCATTGAGACACTCATACACCCACTGACAGATCCACTCAGACACTCATACATCTACTCACTGACCCACTCAGATACTCTCACACTGATACAGTAACTGACACAGGCACCCATAGACTCACTCAGAGACTTATGTACTCAGTTAGTTATATACTCATGTACCCACGCACAGTCATACTCACAGACCCACACACCCACTGACAGAACCACCCAGACACTCACAATGCCAGTCATAGCCCCACTTAGAGACTCCTGCGCTCACTCACAGATTCACTCAGACACTCATGCACGCACTCATTCATCCATTCAGACACCCACTTACAGATCCAGTGAGACAGTCATATACTTACTTACAAATGCACAAAGGCACTCATGCACCTACTCATAGATTGAATGAGAGACATACGCAACCAATCACAGACTCATTGTGACACTGATGCACCCACTCATAGATGTACTGAGGCAGTGACGCATTTTGTTACAGAAGTATTGATAGACTGATGCATCGTCTCACAGCTCCCCTCAAATACTTATATAGTGAATGATAGATTTAGTGATACAGTGAAGCATTACACTGAAAAAGTTATTCACTGTGTTATAGAGATAATAAGGGCGTTCCACATGCTATTATACAGTCATTTACATAGTAATGTGTTTAGTCTGTTGGTTATAATCCATTTTCCATTATAAGTTTTGAATGTGGTGGTGGCTTTCGAATGTCTGCATTTGTTTTGTCATTTTGCAACGGATTCACGGCGATTGCAGTTACAGATTTCATTGTGACGCCCAGAGTCACCGCAAAAACAGAAAATCAGTTTAAATGGTTGTTTTTATACAAACTCACAGCACAAATCTGACTTTAAACAGTGCAGTAATAAACCCCTAGGGGCACATGCATTAAGGTAGGCTTTTGCGATTCCTTAATTGCGATTATTAAGGAATCACAATTAAGGAATCACAAATGCCTATGCATGTAGGAATCGCTAAAAAAATAGCGATTCCTAAACATTCCTTAATTGTGACTCGCAAAATTAAGGAATGCCTTCCCATTCATTCCTACGGGCCTATCGACCCATAGGGATGAATGGGAATTGCATGTGCAATTTGCGAGTACCCAATAGGTACTCGCAAATTGCGCATGCAATTTCAAGGGTGCCAAAAGGACACCCTGTTGCACCCCTGAAATAGCAATGTGAACACATGTTGCGCACACACATGCCCAAAGGGCATGTGTGTGTGCAACATGGCACTTTGAAAAACGCACTTCAGTGCATTTTTCAAAGTTTTTGCAAATTACCATCAAGTTCAAATTGATGGTAATTTGCGACCCCTATTTGTGAAATCGCTATTTGCGATTTCATCATGCATTGCATTCAGGAAATCGCAATTTGCGATTCTCTAAATGCAATCGCAATTAAATAATCGCTATTTTTGCGATTTCTCAAATTGCGATTTTTGCATTTGGCATGATGCATCCCAAATGCAAAAATACCGGTCGCAAAGGGGCAGATTCTGTGAATCTGCCCGTTTGCGACCGGTTTTTCGCTTGATGCATGGGGCCCCTAGTGTCTAAAATATTGTAAAATGTGTGCATATATGTGTTTTGTCCCCCCCTAAAAAAGGCACGATCATCGCGGTTACCGGAGTCATCGTGACTCTTGGTGTAATCGCGAAAATGGGAAGTAGGGTTCAAACACAGTTTTTTTTAAAGTTACTACAAATATATGTGTGCAAATATGTTTTTAAAGCAGTGATGTGGTTAGTAATGTGTGTATTATAATAGTTAGAGTTCATTTTTTAAGTTAACTTTTTTGAATGTGGTGGTGGTCGTTGAATGTCTGCTTTTGTTTTGCGATTTGATCGCGATCATCGCGTCGTCGTCGCGGATTTCAAAAATTCAAAAAATAATTATTTGACAAGAAAATGAACAACATTTTGGCCTCTTGGATGGCTCTGATTTAGAAAATGTTTTTAAGTGTATTTTTCAGTATGTGAAATACATTTGCTGATCACAGATACTCCACAGTAAATGCGACAATGTGTGCTGACAAAAAATGCTGAATAATAAAACTAGTTATTAATGTACTTTCTGATAAACACATACCAAATCAAAAAATGAGTGGTATATAATATACAATACCCAATTCTAAAAAGAATATATACGAAAATCTTAGAGGCTCACTTAAAAAACATGGAGATTACAATTAAGAAATTGAATTTAAAAAAACCTTAGAAATTCACTGAAAAAACCAAAGGTTACAGTAACTTTATAGTTAGGAATTAGCATTTAAAAAACAATAGAAATAAACTGAAAAAAACTAAGTTTACAGGGAAATTATAGTTAGGAAATAGAATTTAAAAAAAACTTAGAATCTCATTGAAAAAACCAAAGGGTACAGGGATGTTATAGATAGGGTGACATTTCACTCGTACAAAACCAGAGAAATTCAGCAGTTATAGTTAGCTGTGCTAACTATAACTTGCACCCCTGCAATGCACTGCTTATGACCTCATATATTATATCACTCATGATATGGTCAGTGACATCACTGATGACATCACTGATTACATCTCAAATGACATCACTGATGACATCATCCATATAATTTCTGATGCACCCACTCCCATCCCAATATAACCTTTCATACACTCTAACTTCTACACTACCATTCTCAAAACCATTGACACACCCATACCAGTACTTACACACCCACTCACTGATTCATAGATCTACACATACATCCACTTAGTCACCCATACAGCCACTCATACACCAACTCACTCACTTATACAGCCACTGATATAGCCACTTAGGCACCCATATAGCCACTCACACACTGTCAGTCACCCATAGAGCTGCTTTCACACCTACCCACTCACCCATAGAGTCAACCACACAGCCACATACTCACCTATACAGTTATACACACCCACTCACTTATTCATACAGATACTAACACATACTCACTCACCTATACTGTCAGTGACACAAGCAGACACTTACCCATACAGCCACTCTCACAATCACTCACTCACACGTACAATCACTCATATAACCCAGCACTCACCTATACTGCCTTCCACATATGCAGTTACTCACCCATATACCACTGACACATCCATTCACTCACTGACATATCCATACTCACACTCAGTCACCCATACAGCCCCTCACAGATGCACTCACAAACTCATACAGCCACTGACTCACCCACTCACTCATCCATGCAGGCAGTCACACACCCTCTAACCCTCCCACACAGACATTCATACATCCATAGAGGTACTCAAAAAACCAATCAATCACCCATGCAGCCACTCATGTACCCACTCACCAACGCATACAGTCACTTTGACACCAACTCACAGACTGATACAGATATTCACACAACGTAGTCACTCACTGATACATTCACTGAGACACCTAAGCACTGAGTTATACAGTCAGTCACACGCCCACTGAATCATCCATACAGGCACTCATATACCCACTGATTCATTAATACACCTTGGTGTATATATATTTAACACTCATAACCTTTTTAAAAACACTCACAGTCATTGCATGATGTCATTGCATGATGTCATCAGTGATGTCACTGACCATGTCATGAGTGATGTAATATGTGAGGTCATAAGCAGTGCATTGCGGGGGCGCGAGTTATAGTTAGCTCAGCTAGCTATAACTGCAGAATTTCTCTGGTTTTGTGCAAGTGAAATGTCAGCCTAACTAAAACGTCCCTGTAACCTTTGTTTTTTTCAGTGAATATATAAATATATTACCTACTAGCGGTCGCCAGTAGGTAGTTATAGTTAGGACCTAGTTTCCATAGGAAAAGCGTTTTTTGTTTTCCGGATAACTTTAGCGCCGGTTGACGAATCTTCGCGAAATTTTTAAAACTAGTGATCAGCTCCTGTCTTGAAAGTTTTGGGGTGATTCGCCAAGCCGGGGCCGAGAAAAAAGGGGGGTCCCAAAACGTGTTTTCCCCATGTATTTTTCCATAGGAAACTTTAGACAAAGCTACAGCCCGAACTGCTCAACGGAATTACACCAAATTTGGCAAAAAGGTAGGTCTTGGTTCAGAAAGAGTCCTTTTTGTTAAATGGTGTAAATCCGTTCAGTAGTTGCTGAGAAATTAGAAAAAGAAAAAATATCGATATCTGGGGCAGCGGTGGGTTCGCGAACCCTCCCGAGCTTCCCTGTGATTGGCTGCCAACACTCCAAGCCAGGAGGTGTTGGCAGCCATCTTGTGACTCAGTAGTCACAAGAAAACAGTGAAACACAGTGAAAAAACAAGAAAAGAGGGCAGGGTACAGACCCCCTGACCCCCTAGGCCTGCTGAGGGGGTCGCCCCAAAAACTTTTTTTTTTTTTTTAAATCGGCCGAATTTGCGCTGGGTGCGCGAATCCGGACGAAAAAATAAGCCTGGTTGGGCCAGGTCCCAGGGGCAATGCCAAAATGTATAGCGTGGGCCCACGGGGACCCCCGCAGTCCTGGGGACCGCCACCTCCCCGGGGCTTTTTTCATTATTTGCGGGGGCACGCAGCCCCCCCGGAGCCCCGGGGACCACCACCTCCCCGGGGCTCTCCTGTTTTTTGGAAAAAAACTTATGTGTGGGGGGCTCCAGCCCCCCAGCAGCTGCAGGGACCGCCACCTCCCCGGGGCTCTCAATTTAAAAAAAAACAACCTGTGTGGGGGGCTCGAGCCCCCCACATGCCCCGGGGACCACCATCTCCCTGGGGCACTACGTATGCAAATGTGGGGGTCCGTTACGGACCCCCGAGCCCCGGGGACCACCACCTCCCCGGGGCTTTGCACTGGAAGGGAGGGGGGCCGCATGACCCCCCTCCTGGACCCCTTGATGGCCCTGGGGACCGCCACCCCCCAGGGCCGGCTCCTGCAGTGTCCCGGGGTGCCCACCCCCGGGACACTGCTGTTTGCTATGGCAGGGCGGGAGCCATGCGGCTCCCACCCTGCCATAGCAAACTCTGCTTTGCTTCAATGAAGCAAGAGCAGGAAATCCTGCTCTCGCTTCAATGAAGCAAAGCAGGATTGCTTTTCCACAAGGGGAGCTGCATGTCTGCAGCTCCCCATGTGGAAAAGCAATGCCGGCTCCCGCAGGAGGCGGGGAGCCGGCGGGACCGCGGGGGCATTGGGGCTCTCCCCCACGGTCCCCAACAGACAGGCCAGGCCCGGGGGATGGGGTCCCCGGGGCCAGAAGTGGCCCGGGAGGGGGGCCATGCGGCCCCCCTCCCCTGTAAAAAATAATAATAAAAAAAAAAACGGACAGGCCGGCCCCAGGGGATGGGGTCCCAGGGCCATAATTGGTGTGATTGATTCTTTGCATGACTGACTAGGAGTGTGAGTAACTCTATGGGTGAGTGGCGGTGTGTGAGTGTCTGTATAGGTGTATGAGTGCATATGATAGTGCTGTATTGATGAGTGACTGCATGTATGAGTAACTGTATGGGTGAATGAGTGGACGTGTGTGTGTAGACCTAGGAATAAGTGAGTGGGTATGCAGTAACTGGTATTGGTGTGTCTATGGTTTTGAAAATGGTAGTCTGCATTTTAGAGTGGGTGTATCAAAGGTTATGTTAGGGTGTGAGGAGGTGCATCAGATTATCACATGGATGATGTCATCAGTGATGTCATCAGTGATGTCATTTGAGATGTCATCAGTGATGTCATCAGTGATGTCACTGACAATGTCATGAATGATGTAATATGTGACGTCATCAGCAGTGCATTGCGGGGGCACGAGCTATAGTTAGCTCAACTAACTATAACAACCGAACTTCTCTGGTTTTGTATGAGTGAAATTTCGAACTAACTATAACGTCCCTGAAACCTATGGTTTTTTCAGTGAATTTCTAAAGTTTTTTAAATGCTAATTTCTAACTCTAACGTCCCTAAAACCTATGGTTTTTTCAGTGAATTTCAAAGGTTTTTTAAATGCTAATTTCTAACTATAACGTCCCTGAAACCTATGTTTTTCAGTAAATATCAAAGTACTATTGTGCTATTTATCATTACAAATATTTTCAAAGTTTACCACTACGTACAATAAAATAAACCAAAAAGCTATTATGTAATGTAATGTATTTCAAAAATTACACTGTTACTTTTTAAACACTACAACATAATTTAACATTTACATAACATTTTATTTTCCCTTTTTTTGCTGTTCTCAGATTCCACTTAACTTCACTATACACAGTGATGTCAATGTAGTATCATCATGAAACAGCGGGGGGTAAAACAATCAACTAGATTGTTAAAAAAAAACAAATGACTGTACAACATTATTTTCAACATCTGTACCTATATGTGTTCCTCCTTACAATTTTTTTCATTACATCCTTCTTCTACAGGATGTCTTTTATTTAAGTCAACAACATTTTCAAAATGTACACAAATTTACATCACCTACAATATACAGAACAAATATGTAAACTATTTTCATTTCAATGCAATTTTTCCAAATGCATTATCAATCAGCAAATAATAGTCCCAACACTAGTTATCATTAGTAATATCCAGTGCTCTCTACTTTCTGTTAACATTTTCCCAATAGGCCGAATAATGTATTCAAAACTTTGGTTTGTAAAATATCCAATATGAATTTGTTAAAGCATGTTTACATCTTCCCAATAGGCCCAATGATGTATTCAAAACTTAGGCTTCAAAAATATCAAATATGAATTTGGTAATTCGTAAGGCAATCTGGGTTTTATTTCCAAGTGTGCATCATTGCAATGTGTCCATCCTTTATTACACTTTAAATACACAGTATAGTGTCCAGATGTCGTAGTAGGTCCAGCATGGAAAATAAGAGCCACTGTTGTAAAAGTTCTTCCAGAAATAGATATTTGACTGGCAACAACATTTTTATTCTGGTTTCCAGTTTTCTTCCATTAGCTCTACAACGTTGTAGCATTAAAATCAGATATTTTCCATACCTTTCTATGCATAATGTAGATAACATCTTTGATTTACAACGAGAACATTTCATATCATGGTTTGCTGCTTTTACTAGTTTGTTAAAAGGTACTGATTTGCAGTCTGGTATCGTTTAGTATATGAATCGTTCTGTGTCGATTTCAGTGCTGGAAGTTAATGAACACTGTTCACATTTATGATCCCATTTATTACTTAGTCCGAATAAATTTTCAATCTGTATTCCTTCATCTTCTAATACTCCAAGCATAACCATCAGAAATTCTTGTGCATCTTGTTGTATATTAAGACTGAAGGTCAAAGAACCAGTACATGTATCCAAGAGTTGGCGAATACCACAAGCAGTATGGATTTTACTTCTGTCAGTTGTCAATTGTTGAAATACATTATAAAGTGCAGAACATAATCTTTTTTCCTGATTTCCCATAATTTCATGATGAAGATCTTGTAGGGAAAATACAACATTCAGAATAACATTACCATAGCAGTTGATACCTGAACTATTTTCCAATTGGTATCCCACAACGTCATCAACACTTTCCATTTTTTGTTTCTTTACACCTTTTCCTTTGTCTTCCATTTTTTTATGCTTTTCAACCGCACTTGATTCTTTAACATATTTTCATTTTGAACACACAACACGTTTCTCATAAATGGGATATTAACCTAAATTTGGTGCATAAAGTCTTCTTAAACGATTATATTCTCTAACACAATTTACATCAGCACTAATTTTGTTGTCATCGAAATCAATCAAATACAAACCAGACAATGTTCTAACTCGAGATAATGCAACATATGCCATTCCCTCTATGAACACAGTACTTCCAATATTTACCAAAGCACTGTCTACACTTAAACCTTGAGATTTATGAATAGTTACTGCATATGCTAAAGACAAAGGAAACTGTTTTCTGCGAACATACAAGTCTTTTACGAGCAAAAAACGTACAGCACAAAGCCCAATCTGTCTTACCTCTGTAATCTGATCAAATTTTATTTTCAAGAATTCTATTCCATCTCTGTTCTGATATTTTACAAAATCAACAACTTTCCCCATTGCTCCATTTACTAAACCTCCTTCTACATTCAAATTACGCTGCAAAATTACCCGACAGTTTATACATACATCTAAAGTTTTTTCTAAGCCAGCAGTTTTAGATACAGACTTTTCCAAAGAGTCCAATTTAGTCTGTAGTTTCTCTAAAAGAAGAATGGTCACTCCCTGATGCTCTATTTTATCAATAGCTTCAAAGTGAACTATTTCTTGTTTTTCCAATTTCAGAAGCTCTTGATTAAATGTGCAACACTCTTGCAGTGTAGGCATTAGGCAAACTATAGACTTCTTTTCTCCAATCTTCTTATACTTTACTTCAGCTGCTGTGTTTTCAGTTGTAAACAAGTTCCTTAGTAGCCGACTTTCTAAAGCTTGTTTACCATGTTTCATTAGGACACCAATTCTTATATCTTTCAGAATATTTACATAATCTTCGTCAGTTGCTTGTCGCATATTCTTTATAAGTTCTTTATATTCATAATGTAACCATATATTCACATTTCCAATACTTCCCAAACACTTTCTAGTGTCTTCATGCACAAGTGTTTTAAAAACTGGTTCTTCTTTTACAGGAGTTAGTTGTAGTAGATCTCCAAATACAATTACATGTTTTCCTCCAAACAGAACATCGTAATCTGTTTTTAAAACCTGTTGCATTCTTAAGTGTACAAAGGCAAGCATTAAGGGGCCCATTACGATGGCGGGCGGACAAAGTCCGCCCGCCACCGTAACGGAATGCGGGACCGTCCGCAAGGGGTGTGGCGGTCCCGCACCTGACATTAGGATGCCACCGCCATCGTGCCGGTGGCAAACCCTATTCCCAGCAATGTGGCGGGCGGTGCTCACAGCAGCTCCCGCCACAATGCTGGGAATGCACGTCTTGCATTTGCATTCACAACGTGACAGGCACCGCACGGTGCCTGCCACCTTGTGCATGCAAATGCAGGACCCCCATGTGCACCCCCCAACTTCCTGGGGGCCCGCTACGGGCCCCCGAAGGCAAAGACCACATGCCTTTCCATGGCAACGCCGCCATGGAAAGGCTGATCACCGCAGGCATTGTAATATGGATTGCAGACACCACCACCATATTAACCTTGTTTTCCGCCAGTCGAGGAGTCGACCGGCGGAAAAGCGGTGGACGGTCTCTCCGTCCGCCGCGGACCCCCCAGCCATCATAATATGGTGGGGGGGTCTTTGCTGTGTGGATGGCGGGAGGATCACCCCTGCGATCCGCCCGCTATCAGAATGACCCCCTAAGTTTGAGACCATGCTCACCTCATCAATGATTAGAAGTTTCATTTTCTTCAACACTCTTGACACTTTATAAGAAGCATCTCCAGACAACTTCTGATATTCTAATTTATTATCTTGTTCAACTGGTAACATAAGTAATCAATGTAAAGTAATCCCTTTAATATTGTGCGCTGCTAATCCAGTCGGAGCTGTTACAACACAAGATAAATGTGAATCTGTAGTTTTTTGTAGATAACTGGTCAAAACTTTAATTAAAAAATTTTACCTGTTCCAGCTTGACCACTGATGTACATAAGAATAGGTTTAAATGATGAACATATACATTCCTTTTTTTCATGCAACAAACCAAGTTGTATCTGTTCTGTTACTTGTACATATATTTCTTTCTGTTCAATATTTAGTTGTTCTTCTAAGTTTTCCAACATAGTATTCTCCTGTTGTGCTTGTTGCATTGCAATTTCTACTTCATACATGGCTATTGCTGCTTCATTTTCGATTATTGGTTGTCCCAGTGGATCTTGACTAGCTGGACCAAAACTTTGACAATCTTGAGAACTGTCGTTAGCTATTTCAGCTGTAATAGTCTTTTCTTGTTCAATTTCATCATTTAACATTTGTAGATATGTAGGGTAAATTGTACATGCAATATTATCTTTACATGCATTAAAAGACTCTTCATAGCAGTCGAAATGTCCAAGTAATTCAGTTTCGCTACGCCATGGCTTGAACAGTTGCAAAAGTGCTAAATAGAAAAATTCTCTCTTATCTGAAGTTTCGCAACTGAGTTTTCTGTGGTTAATGAGATTTCCTTTACTAAACAACCGTCACATCCAATTACTGCATATTTTCCTTGTTTTAAATTCTGTGTAACATTTCTTTTAAAGCTGTAATGTTGAAGTATTTCATACTGACATAGCTCTTCCAGATGTGGACTCCTTTTGGGATAGTATGTATCCAACATATTAGTTTTAAGAATTTCTATACTTTCCGGTTCATTCACTGCTAAGTATTCAATTTCTTCTAATGTTTTCAACACTCTATTTTGCGTGCAGGCAAGACCTAAACTTACCCAAATGATTCCTCGTGACTTTGAATATAAACTGGAAGAGCACAAGCGATCTCAACATTCATAGGATCCAATTTCTCTGTGGGAAAGCATTTTCACGCTAAAGCTGTACAATATTTTGCTAAGGCTCTTCTCTTGTGAAATTTCTTCCCACATTTCTTTCATCTCTGTCTTTTCTGATTTCGTTATATATGATGTAACATAGCGTGCAACGGCAATTGAGTTATCTGCAACATATTGAATGTCCATGTTTGCATTCCACATTTTCAAAATAACTGGATTGTAGTCATTAATATACTTTGACTGTTCTGTTCTTTTTAAGTTGTACGTATTCTTCAGAGATTTCCGAGTTATTGTATGCCTTACAGCAGACATAAAAGAATTCACTCTTCCTTTAGAAATTACTGGTCGTGGGAATCCAAACCGACACTTGGTATTACATTTTCCTTTAGACTTGTATTTTCGTCGTCAGTACTTTCCACAACGGTGACTTTGGAAACGTAGAACTTGTTGCCTCAAGCTTTTTTCTCCTTCTTCTCTTGGAATCTCACAGGTGACATACTGTTCGATGAAAGACAATACTGTTTCATCAGTATCCGTTCCAAATTTTGGAGCATTCCTTATCCATAATAGCATGTGTATATGTGGAGCACCTCTCGCTTGATACTCTTTTCGCCCAAAAAAATCAATAACTTCTCCAAGAGGACAATTATCTTTATTGCAGATAAAAGACATCATAGCTTGAAACCTATGATTAAAATACCTGCACACATTTACAGGATCCAATGAACACAGTTCTCCAGGTGTCTTCATTTCAATATTTTTTATATTGGAATTTGCTTCTCGTAGAAATTCAAGTAAATCATCCCATGCATACTCCGCACAGCTTATTGTTACAAACCATGTTGGTATACCTAAGTTTCTTAACATACACTTAAGTTCATCATGACGACGATACCAATACTCATTGGTTCCACGTTGACATGCCATCAAATTAATTAACTGTGCTTCTAAATTTTCATCTGTTCGTTGAACTTTGTCCATGAATTCTTTGGCTGAAACAAGTGATTGATGAACTCCCGTTTTAAGTATGTGGTTTACTGCATACGAAGAGAAGACAAATCACTTTCAAACAAAAGGTGAAATATATATGGAATGCACTGTCGAAATCTAGGATCTTCAGAGTATAATCTTGTTGAGCGATATTCTGAAGCTGGAATCCGTACAGGTCGCTCATCAAATCGTCCACCTTCTCCAGTAGGGAACAGCTGTGGAAAACAACGAGCTTCTAAGCTTTTCTCCCATACACTCATTGGAGTTCCCTGTGCTTTTTTCATTTGAAATAACTCAATGCTGTTTCCTATTACTTCTTTTGAATGTAGAGGACATATTGTGTAATGTTCATAAATCTCTTCACTCCTCGACTTGTCCACTTTCTCTATTTGACCACTTGAATTTTCTGATTCATCTTCTAAACTTATTACCTGTTCATCAACATTTACAGTTTTATAATAAATATTGTTATGTACAAGATATAACTGTAGGAAACTGGCTCTATATATACTACACCAAAATGAGGTATAGTGTGTATAGAGTCCAGGTGACCCCAGAGGTAGGCAGAGGTTAAAGTTAGATAGAACCTTACTCTCTATTTGTGGTAGAGTGGTTGAGCAGTAAGGCAGTATCAGAGGACAGTGTTAAGCATTTGATGTACACACTCAGTCAGCAAATGAATTCGCACACTCAAAGACTGAACTCTAGACCAATTGTTTTTGTATAAAAAATATACTGTTGTTTTATTTTTAGAACCAAGTAAGACTGGCACAGATAAGCATTAAATACTTTACAGTAATAAGTTGCTGATTTTAGAACAGTTTGAAAATGCAATAGGAATTGTACTTTGTTTGATTTACAGGGGATGCAGTAGGTTGCAATACTTAGCAAATACAGTACATTGAAATGAATAGGCTTTTTCAGTAAATTACAGGTAAGTTACTTTTTACGTTACTTTTCTAACTCAGTGCTGGATACCTAGATTCAGCACTGGGACATTTCCTGCAAACAGGTAAGTAAATACGTTTTGGTTATTCGTGCGACTTTTAAAGAATATTTTCAGATTTCAAAACTCCACACTTAGAAACTTTTTGGAGCAGTACATTGAAATGAATAGGCTTTTTCAGTAAATTGCAGGTAAGTTACTTTTCACGTTACTTTTCTAACTCAGTGCTGGATACATAGATTCAGCACTGGGACATTTCCTGCAAACAGCTAAGTAAACATGTTTTGGTTATTTGTGCGATTTTTAAAGAATATTTTTAGATTTCAAAACTCCACACTTAGAAACTTTTTGGAGAAAAAGTGTCAATGTTATCCTATGGGGGAAAAACAGGTTATCGGTTCACAGGTAAGTTATCGACTGTGGGAGTTAAGGTTCTGGGGTTAGACTCAGGGGTCCCCCAGGGTTGGAACATTTCCATTTCTTTTTTATCTCTCACACATTCATAAAACATATCTCTTGTAAAGAAATGCCCCCCCCACCTGTATTTTCCAACAAGGCACAATCTACAAACATCCCTATTTCTCTTACATTGACCGGGCCGATTTTCGATATTAATTCAACCCTGTACCTTACTCGCAAAACCATGCAGACCTTTCAACATAAGAGACTGCATTCCTCATTTCACGAAAACACTTAAATATATACTGCGCACTTCAACAATACCTTCCCAAACACCCATACAAAGTACCATAATCACTAATCCCTTTACCACCATGTATTTCACCTCATCTGTCTTCACTACTCAGCAACTACTAACAGTGTTGACTCTATCCAAATGCAAAGCAGAAACCCTTTTCATATCACAGTTGAGTGTCACCATATCACTGAAAGCATGCGTACATGGAGCTGTATCTTTTCCTAGTCGCACATCCTTAAAAGAAACATAGAAATAGATATATACCACTGTTATATACTTAACGAATCTCCCGATGCATAACACGTGTAAAAATACATATACAAAGGGACGTGCCATTGTTAGTCTCTCGATCTACCGGCCTTCTAATCTCTGCACATTCTACACAGCCAGGGACTGTGACACTTGCCTACACTTATATACAACTATAGCTCACCAGTGTCAAAAGTCCGAGCACAATGTGTGCACACAACATTTCTTTTTTTTGTTATTTCCCTCAACTTAATAAAACATGCCTCTTCTAACCCCCCTCCCCTCCCCACTATTTTTCGACAGGTAACAACGTGCAAACATCCCACATTTTCTTTATGTTGCCCGAATCCATTTTGGAACCCAAATTAACCCTGTACCTAACTTTCAAAACCATATACTCCTTTAAACATGACAAACTACACTTCTTCTTCCTCAAAAACTCCTAAATATATATGGGGTACTTGTTCAGCAACTACTCGCACTCTATGCACATTTTGTAACAAAAGAGAAACAGCACACTTTGGCAACACTATATTATTTTAAAAATAATATTTTCAAACTTTAAAATATCGCCTCAAAGTCTTAACCACTACTACACAATATATAACACACGTTATTAATTTGTAACTCACCTCTGTAGTTGGTATGCAGATTTCGAATTTCACAAACACATGCAATATTTTCTTTCTCAGACAATAAATGTAATTCTAGACTCTCGTCAAGAATAGAACCAATAATGGCAACATTTCCCTCTCTTTCCGCACATAAATACATGTACATAACAAATCAAAAGCCTTCCTTCATTATTTCAAATTGCAAAACACATTCCTATTGGTTACTCATATTAACCCTCTCTAACTCTCTTCTAAAACGCCCCAAACTGATTCTCTTATTTTGTGGATTGGACACCCCCATACTGCCGCATCGCCATACAGCCCGAACCCTTACAACAATTCAGAAGCCTATATCTAATAATACTACTGCAAATTTTAAAGAATACACTTCTTCTAGACATACTACTCATTTTCAAAAATTAACTTTAATAGCTTACCAGTTCTAATTAATTTTGCATTTCATATTTTAATACCACATTTATTTCTACTCCTCCCCCAATCACCTTTTCACCAATTTTCATACCAACAGTTTCTGCAACATTCAACGCCACGTGCAGGTCATAAGTTCACCATACTTCATACTAACAGTTTCTGGAACATTGAACGCCAAGTGCAGGTCATAAATTCACCATACTTCATCCTAACAGTTTCTGGAACATTCAACAGCAGGTGCAGGTCACAAGTTCACCATTTTTTTAAGTTCAGAACAGTACATTCCAAATGCAAGTAGCAGGTGTGGTTGCGCTCCGCACGCCTGATGGTATCCTATGTAGTGTACGTTTCAAACATTTTTTATTAACCAATCAGAAACATACTTTTTCACGAAAGTAACATGCACCCTAGTTTTCACTACACAATGTTCTTCATCACTCAATCAGTTATCCTTCTCTCAAAAAAAAGCTTGTTTTCCACCTTTCAGCATATCTCTCATTCTACCAACGGACTACATGAGCTACAAACATCTTTTCATTCCTTCCAGCCATACCGTCAAAATGCTAGAATGGATCGTAGGACACACCTATGTTTTCTGGTGCAAAAGGTATGCTGAACACAGACCTATTAAAAAAGATCTCAGTTTACAAAATGTGGACATTAAATGGTTTTCACAGAGAGGATTAAAGTGGCACCAATTGTTGCCTTTGGTTAAAACCCCTATGCATCTCCAACCCCCTGATCTCATGATTGTGCACTGTGGTGGCAATAACCTAGGCAGATTGACTGGGGTAGGTCTGGAAATGCTCATGAAGGATACCTTTGGACAATTGATGTTGCTTTTGCCTCAAACTGCCTTTGTATACTCCAATGTATGCCAAAGAGAGAAGTGGAAATGGTCAAATCAATTCTGTCCTCAAATTGAGAAAGCTAGGAAAAATGTCAATAAAGCTATGTCTGCATACCTCAGAGATCACACTTCAATTTTACGTATACCTCCAAACACTTGCAGCTCCTCCGAGCAGAGAATGACGGAAAACCCGAACCCCCCCATATCATTATATTTGCTCCAAGGAAATACCGGTCCCCATGACAGAAGTAAACCCCGCATCATAACTAAACATTGCTCCCGGGAACTGCCCCACCCAGGGGCTTAATTAAATGAAGCACTCGACACCGTGCTTCCTTTTTCTTTTTCCCGCCGTGTATTCCAGTCCCTACACGAATCCCGCCAAAAACGTATACACGTGCTGCTCCTCGGAGAGGACACGGAGGAAAGATGCGAACCCCCACCCCATATCATTATATTTGCTCCAAGGAAGTGCCGGTCCCCGTGACAGAATTAAACCCGCATCATAACTAAACATTGCTCCTGGGAACTGGTCCACCCGGGGGCTTAATTAAACGAAACACTCGACACTGCGCTTCGTTTTTCTTTTGCCCGCTGTGATTTTCAGTCCCTACTCGAATCCCGCCGAAAACATATAAAAATGTTTCTTTATGTTCCGACTCCCTGTGACACCCCCTGAGCACCCTAGGAAGGTCACAGTGTTCCTACTCTACCCTGTTCTACTTTTTTCCCCCCTTTTCCCCCTACTTGTTTCAACCGACTCACAAAATGGCTGCCAACGCTTCCTAGTTTGAAGTGTTGGCAGCCAATCCCAGGCAAGCTTGTGCTCGGAACGCCTCAGCCAATCAGATCTCACAATTCTGAAATATCGATATCTGTAAATCTTTAAATATCTCAAAAACTACTTCACAGATTTACACCATTTAAACAAACGCGTGCTTTTTGGACCAAGAGCTATCTCTCTGCCAAATTTGGTGTAATTCCGTTCAGCAGTTCCGGCTGTAGCTGTGTCTAAAGTTTCCTATGGAAATTAACATGGAGAAAACGTGTTTTTGGACCCCCTTTTTCTCATCCCCCCTTCACGAATCACCCCTAAACTTTTAAGACAGGAGCTGACCTCAATGAACAATTAGTTTTGAAAATTTCGTGAAGATTCGTCAAACAGCGCCAAAGTTATTAGCAAAACAAAAAACGCTTTTCCTATGTAAACTAGGTTCTAACTATAACTACCTACTGGCGACCGCCAGTAGGCAATATGTATGTATATATATGGATGTATTCACTAAAACACTAAGATTGTAGGGATGTTATAGTTAGGCTGACAATTCACTCATACAAAACCATTGAACTTCAGCAGTTATTGTTAACCTAGTTAACGATAACTTATGCCCTCGCAATGCACTGGTATGACCTCACATATTATATCACTGATGACATGGTCAGTGACATCACTCATGACATCACTGATGAACCGAGTGACAAGAAAAAAGGTCCAAAAACATTAAAAATTAAGAAAAAGGGGCAGGGTAGAAATACCCTGACCCCTTAGGCCTGCTGAGGGTGTCCCACTGGGACCCCCATGGACTCCCAGGGCCAAAAAAAGCATTTTTTATTTTTTATTTTAAGTGGGAGTCACGTTTAGTCCGCGAATCCTGCCGGAATTTTTTTTTTAAAACTGAATCACGGTCTCCCGCACTTTGTTTCCTTTAGGACCCCGGGTAAGCCAGGTCCTGGAGGCAATTGACTTAATATTGCAGGGGCCGTGTGGGCCCCCGCAGCCCCGGGGACCACCACCTCCCCAGGGCTATTTACATTAAAATGTGGGGGAGCCACGTGCCCCCCTGCTGCCCTGGGGACCACCACCTCTCCGGGGTACATTTGTAATAGAATGTGTGGGGGGCTGCAACCCCCCCCACGCAGCCCCGGGGACCGCCACATCCCCAGGGTTATTTACAGTAAAATGCAAGGGGCCACGCTCCCCCATGCTGCCCTTGGGACCACTACCTTCCCGGTACTACATTACAACATGCGTGGGGGGCTCCTGCCCCCCACATAGCCCCAGGAACTGCCACCTTCCTGGGGCACATATTAAGTATAGACGGGGGTCCTTTGTGGACCCTCAGCCCGGGGACCACCACCTCCCTGTCATGGTAGGACTGTGCATGCGCGTGCAGTCCTACCCACAACGTACGTCTGACGTAGGGGTTTTAGTTTCCAGAAGAGACCACGGCGAGGAGGAGGAGGGCAGCCCGGAGACGCCGCAATAGAGGTACATGTGTTTTTTTACCTTCTTTTTAATTTTTCTTTTAAAAATATTTGTTGAGGGGGTGGAGGCACAGAGCGGAGTGGAGCTCCAAGAAGTTTTTGCCCAACTCCATGGAGCTCCGCGTAGAGCAACTACCCCAGCTCCTCCCGGGCTTAATGGCATGGCGGGAGCACTGCTCTCTCCATGCCATAGCAAACTGTGCTTCGCCTCAAGAAGCAAGAGCATGGAAAATGCTCTTGCTTTCATGAACTGAAGCAGAATTGCTTTTGGGTAGAGGATGCAGCATGCCCAAAGGCAATGCTGGCTCCTGCAGGAGGCGGGGGTCCATCCCCAATGACCTGGCTAAGCCCCGGGGGATGGGGCCCCAAGGGCAGTATCGGCCTGTGGCCAAAATTGGCCTCAGGAGGAGCGCCAGCAGCCCCAAACCAAAAATATTGGGGAAAAATTGCAAGGCATGCCCCGGGGGATGGGGCCCCCTTTCATAAAAAAAAATAATAAAGAAAGAAAATGGCAGGGCCCCGGGGGAATGGGGTTCCCAGGGTCAAAATCGGCCTAGGGAAGAGGGGGGCAATAAATATATATTTTTTCTCACGCAGTGGGAGTTGCGACCCTATTGCGGCCCTCAGCGCGGCTCCCCAGTGTAACGTCATGATGGATTCACGGATCCTCCTTAAATAAATAATTAAATACTATAGAATTCCAGAGGTAGTGTTACAGTTGTAAACTTTTTTACAGAGGTAGTGAGATTGAACTTCATAATCACATTAAAATTGACAGAGTTAGAAAAATATAAAAAATAAAAATTAAAAGTTAAAGTTGAAAAGTGAAATGTATTGTAGTACATTGAATTTGTGCTTTTGTTTTGCAGATTTGCGACGGGTTCGCGAATCCGAAAAATATTTAGAACAAGTATATATGTTAAAAAATATATAACTTTCACTGTTGGGTTATGGGGTGGCTCTAACAAGACCAGTTGTGTTCATCATGACTTTGTTGCAGCTACATGTAAGTCTGTATGAACAGCTTAAGGTTGTTGAGAAACACTCTGTTCCCTTCATCTGTGAAGTGAACTCCATCACTTCTGTAGATGTCATGCATGTCAAAATGTAGATTGTTGTTATAGATAGAGCCCATGTTATGATCTCTGAGGTAAGCAGAAACAGCTTTATTAAATGCTTCCTAGCTTTGTCAATCTGTGGACAGAATTTATTTGACCACTTCCATTTCTGTCTTTGGCATATATTAGAGTATACAAAGACAGTGTGAGGGAAAAGCAGCATCAGTTGTGCAAAGGTACCCTTCATTAGAATTTCCAGCCCTACCCCGGTCAATGTGCCTAGGTCATTGCCACCACAGTGCACAATCATGAGGTCAGGGGGTTGGAGATGCAAAAAGGTGTTAACCAAAGGCATCAATTGGTGCCACTTTAATCCTCTCTGTGCAAACCATTTAATATCCACATTTTGCAAACCTAGGTCTTTGTCAATACATCTGTGTTCAGCATACCTTTTGCCCCAGAAAACATAGCTGTGCCCTACAACCCATACTGTAAGCATTTTGAAGGGATGTGTGGAAGGAATAAAAAGACATCTGTAGCTGAGTAAGTCAATTGGTAGAATGAGAGGTATCTAAAATGGAGGAGGAGATGCTGTTTTAGAAAAAGCAGATAACTGATTGGTTGTTCATAACCATTCTGTACTCCAAACATAGGATGCATATTACTTTGCTGAACAAGCATATTTCTGATTGGTTATAGAAAAAAGTTTGAAAGGTACAGTAAACATGATATGCTAATATTTGGCAAAGTCAACCACTCCTCTATTACCGGCCTTTTAGTCTACCGCCCCCCTGGACCTATTTCAGAATTTAGATCAGCCATTATTGAGGCGGTGAATTCCTTGGCACTGAGAGCGGCGAGCTTCACCCTCATTGGCGATCTAAATATTCATTTTGATCGTCCCTCCGATCCAGAAATTAGCAGCTTACTTGCAGACTTTTCCGCCTGTCAATTAAGACAGCTGGTGGTGGGACCTACTCACACTGCTGGGCATTTACTTGACCCTGTTTTCTCTAATATCTCTTCTCTTATGGTCAATACCCCTAGTCCAGTGTGTTGGTCTGACCACCACCTTATTTCTATTTCCCTTCCCTCGTCCGAGGGAGTGACCAGAGCTGACCTCAAAGCCACCTTAAGACGCTGCTGGCACAAACTTAAATTAGATGACCTTCTTGCCTACTTGGCGTCTTGCCCTCCTATCCCAGACACTGATCCAGAGCAATCGTATAAAGCTCTTTGTGATTGGATACTACGGGCATTAGACACCCTTATTCCTGCTAAATGGTCCAAAGGGCGTTGCTCTAGCTCTAATCCTTGGTACAATGACTCTTTGGCTGCCTTGCGTACCACTCGTAAACATCTAGAACGGGCTTGGAGAAAGGATTATGACCCTGTAGATAAAAAGATGTACCAGGAGGCCGTCAAACGATATCATAAGGCTATACACCTGGCACGAGCGGCCTATCTCACCAATGAGATTAAGTCCAGCAAAAACCATGCGAAGTGCATTTTTAAAATTCTCAAAGATTTTAAGAGCAGGAAGGACCCTCCCCCGACAATTGTATCTGGGCAGCAATGTGAGGCTCTGGCCACCTTCTTTGTCCAGAAGGTAGAAGCTATCTATAAATCTTTCCCCACGTGCCTCCCGGACCCTGTGGCCCCATTAGCATCTTGGCCGACTGCTACCCTGGCAGCAATTCCCCCTATATCTCAGGATGAGCTTCTTATATTAAGCACTAAGGTCAAATCTGGTTCCCCTTTGGACCCTATGAGGCCTACCCAATTTAGAGATTGTCTACCTATACTTCTCTCGCCCCTATGTCAGTCGATTAACTCTTCTTTTATCACAGCAATGGTCCCCTTGGCATGGAAGCAGGCTAGGGTGATCCCCCTGCTGAAAAAACCCTCATTGGACCCCACCAAGCCGGAGAATTTTCGACCCATTTCTCTCTTGCCTTGGGTTGCTAAAATCGCGGAGGCTCACACTAATAAAGTTCTTTCGGACTTCTTGAACAACAGCGGTATCTTAGACCGCTCCCAGAATGGTTTCCGCTCCGGTCATAGTACTGAGACAGCATTATTAGCAGTGAGTGAACACCTGCGGACCATTCTGGACGAGGGTCAAACGGCGGCTCTGATACTGCTTGATCTCAGTGCCGCGTTTGACACGGTCTCCCATCAGATCCTCCTGCACCGTTTAGAGGAAGCAGGGGTAGTCGGCTTGGCACTGGAATGGTTTCGGTCTTTTCTGTCCGACAGATCTTTTCAGGTCTCCGCCCCCCCTTTCTCTCTCATGCCCACTCTATCAAACAGGGGGTTCCCCAGGGCTCGGCGTTGAGCCCCACTTTGTTTAATCTCTATGTCCAACCCCTGGCAGGAGTGGCGTGGGACCATGGCTTGACCATGGTCTCCTATGCTGATGATACTCAGCTGGTGGTAGCCCTCTCTGATGACCAGCCTCGGGACGCTACACAGTTCCGGAACGGTCTAGAGGCGGTTGCACGCTGGATGACCACAAACTGCCTTCAGCTCAACGCCAACAAATCTGAGGTGCTGTTGGTGGGGAATGATAAGGGGCTTTGGAGTACACAGTGGTGGCCGGCATCCTTGGGCTACGCCTCAACACCTAAGCTGTTGGTTAAGAATCTAGGGATCTGGCTCGACTCCACTCTTGGATTCCAGGATCACACTAAGAAGATCGCCGGCACCTGCTTCGGTCTCCTACGGGGGCTGAGGCCTATTTTGGGGTTTTTCGACCCAGCTACACGTCAATTGATAGTCCAGGCGACTATTCTATCAAGACTTGATTATGCCAACATTCTACTGTTAGGTGCCAACAAGGCCGAAGTAAACCGTCTTCAACGAGTCCAGAACGCAGCCGCTTGAGCTTTGCTCAGACTCCCTAGAAAATGTTCTATGTCAGGCGCTCTACGCCGCCTCCACTGGCTCCCCATCTCCAAGAGGATCGAATTCAAAACATTATGTCTGGCTTTTAAAATTCTCAAGTTCTCTTCCCCGGAGATATTATCCAATTTGTTGGTCACCTATGTCCCTGCTCGCCAGCTACGTTCCGCGGAACAATTTTTGGCCACTGTCCCACAAGTGAAACGTATCAGGGCAGGGGGCAGGTCCTTTCGTTGTCTGGCTGCTAAGTTGTGGAATTCCCTTCCTGTGCAGACTCGCCGTATAGACTGCTTGCTATCTTTCCGAAAGGCCATTAAAACTTACCTGTTTCCCACAGCCTAGCTCTTGCCCTCTCAGACTCTGTATTAGCGCCGGGACGCCCCTTTGCTGGGGCAGCTGTGCGCTTTATAAACTAATTAACATAACATAACATAACACCTTCTATTTGCATTTGTAAGCTACTCTGCTGAATTTGAAAATATGGTGAACTTGTGACTTGCTGGTACAGTTGAATGTTGCAGAAACTGTTACTATGAAAACTAGGATTAAGCAGAATGGGGGAAGGGTTGAAAGTTAACTATGGTTTTAAAATATGAGATGGTAAGTTATATATATGTGATATGCTTCTAAAGTAAGTTTTCCCAAATCAGTACTATGTTTAGAAGTGGTGTGTTCTAACAAAAAATACTAGTATTATTGGAAATAGGTTTTTGAACTCCTGTAAAGGTTTGCGACTCCATCGTGATGCTACACTGCGGCACCACGACTCCAGTAAATTCCAGAAACAGATTGGGGAATTTTAGAAGAGAGTAATAAAGGGTTAATATGTCTATCCAATAGAAATGGGTTTTAGAATCTGAAAAACTGAAGGGAGCATTTTGATTAGTTACTTACGTTCATTTGTGTGCAGAAAGAGAGGGAAAGTTTGCCATTACTGGTTTTACCTTGTTGAGGGTGTTGCATAACATTTATTATGTGGGAAAGAAAATCTTTTAGGAGTTTCTGATATTTTCATATTCTGCAATAGTATTTCAGAGGTGAGTTACAAATGTGTAAGGTGTGCTATGTACTGTGTAGGAGTGCTTCAGTATTTGTAATGATATTTTTAACTTTGTAATGCATTATTTGTAAAGCTTGCAAAGCATTTGAGAAATGTGATGTTTGAAATATGTTACCAAATGTAGGAACGTGTATTGTAGTATGTTTTATTGTACTGAAATGAAGATTGAAATAGGTTGTTCATTCTAATATGTGTGCTTCCGGAGTCTGTAATGAAATTAGTAGAGAAAACAGAGGTTTAAAACATGTTGGCAGCTGTATTAAACTGTATCCCACTCTATATAACTCTCTGTGTGCAAAACAGCCATTACGACGTAGGCATTACACTAGTACATGTGTTGTAATAGTATGTATTGTAATGGAAGCTACGTTATAAAAATCACATTGTAAAAGTATGCGTTGTAATAGTTTGCGTTGTAACATCATATATACTTGAAAATAAGTTTAAAAGTATGAGACTTACAATAGTGGCATGAGAACAGTTGGTCTTTGATATTTGCCCAGGCCTTCGTTTGTGAGGTGTCAGTGAATAATGAAGGTGGAAGAGAAAAGTGAGGTTTAAAACATGATGGCAGATGGATTAGTGTTTATGCTAGTTTATATGAGTGTCTGGAAAGGTACACTTAAAGTAGGCCGCATTAATTTAGGTGTCTGCTTGAAATGGAAAGTGCACTCTGTAAAGTTTGAATATCTGCATGCTATCATGACTGAGGTATGTGTCTACTTCTACATGCATTCTGACACATGTTGTGCATCTGATGACCTTAACTTAAAAACTATGTAGCTTATCATACAGGTGCATAAATCTTATCAGTCCTACTAGAGCATGCAGTCGTAGAAGCAGACATCTGTTACCTATGTAGGTGTCACAGAAACCCTCAAATACAGAGTTTAATACCTACCTGTCTTGTATAAGGAGGAGAAAGTAATACATACACTTTCTTGTACACAAAGTTAGAGAGTATGTGGTATGAAACAGAGGTATTCTGGTATGTGTAGGCTTCTTTTGATGTATCATGTTACCACAAAGAGGCACAGACACACACATTGAGGTTTTGTGAAACATGGTGAGACTTACAACAGTGACATGAGAAGAGTTGGCCTTTCATATTTGCCTACGCCTAAGTTTGTGAGCTGTCAGTGAATAATGGAGCTGCAAGAGAAAAGTGAGGTTTAAAACATGTTTGCAGATGGATTAGTGTTTATGCTAGTTTATATGAGTGTCTGGAAAGGTACACTTGAAGTAGGCTGTATTAATTTAGGTGTTTGGTTTAAATGGAAAGTGCAGTCTGTAAAGTTTGAATATCTGCATGCTATCATGACTGAGGTATGTGTCTACTTCTACATGCATTCTGACACATGTTGTGCATCTGATGACCTTAACTTAAAAACTATGTAGCTTATCATACATGTGCATAAATCTTATCAGTTCTACTTGAGCATTCAGTCGCAGAAGCAGACATCTGTTTCCTATGTAGGCGTCAGGGAAGTCCTCGAATAGAGAGTTCAAAACCCACCTGTCCTGTATAAGGAGGAGAAAGTAATACATATACTTTGTTGTACACAAATTTAGAGAGCATGTGGTATGAAACAGAGGTATTCTGGTACGTGTAGGCTTCTTTTGATGTTTCATGTCACCACAAACAGGCGCTCACACACACATTGAGGTTTTGAGAAACATGGTGAGACTTACAACATTGACAGGAGAAGAGCTGCTGGCCCAGGCCTATGTTTGTGAGGTGTCAGGGAATAATGAATGTGCAAGAGAAAAGTGAGGTTTAAAACATGATGGCAGATAGATTAGTGTTTATGTAGTTCATATGAGTGTCTGGAAAGGTACACTTAAAGTAGTCCGAATAATTTAGGTATCTGCTTTAAATGGAAAGTGCACTTTGTCAAGTTTGAATACCTTCGTGCTATCATGACTGAGGTATGTGTCTACTTCTATATGTATTCTGACACGTGTTATGCATTTGATGACCCTAACTTAAAAACTATGTAGCTTATCACATAGGTGCACAAATGTTGTCAGTTCGACTAGAGCATTTAGTTGCAGAATCAGACATCTGTTACCTATCTAGGCGTCAGAGAATCCCTCAAATACAGAGTTCAATACCTACCTGTCTTGTATAATGTGGAGAAAGTACTACATATACCTTCTTCTACACACATTTAGAGAATATGTGGTGTGAAACAGAGGTATTCTGGTATTTGTAGGCTTTTTTGATGTATCATGTCACCACAAACAGGCACATACACACACATTTAGGTCTTGAGAAACATGGTGAGACTTACAACAGTGACATGAGAAGAGTTGGCCTTTTTTATTTGCCTAGGCCTAAGTTTCTGAGCTGATGGTGAATAATGAAACTGCAAGAGGAAAGAAAGTGAGGTTTAAAACATGATGGCACATGGATTTGTGTTTATGATAGTTCATATGAGTGTCTGGAAAGTTACACTTAAAGTTCGGCGCATTAATTTAGGTGTCTGGTTTAAATGGAAAGTGCACTCTGTCAAGTTTGAATATCTGCGGGGTATGATGACTGAGGTATGTGTCTACTTCTACATGTATTCTGACACACGTTGTGCATCTGATCACCCTAACTTAAGAACTATGTAACTTGTCACATAGGTGCACAAATGTTATCTGTTCTACTAGAGCATTCAGTCGCAGAAGCAGATATCTGTTACCAATGTATGCATCAGAGAAGTGCTCGAATAGAGAGTTTAATACCCAGCTGCGCTATGTAAGAGGCTAAAATAATACATTCACTTTCTTGTAAACAAATGTAGAGAGCATGTGGTGTGAAACAGAGGTATTTTGGTATGTGTAGGCTTCTTTTGATATATCAAAAATATATAAATAAATTAAAATATATATATATATTGATATATATATTTATAATAATACTGGATCTTCGCGTGTACCCTTCATAACATAGTGACTTCCTGATAACCTCCTACTTCACATGGAGGGAATCCACTAGAATAGCAGCCCTCCTACTCCTATCTCTACTCTCCGATGAGCGCACCCACCACTTCCCCACTGCACTTAGACACCCCCGACTAGTGATCCACGAACGCCACGGTGATAGCGGATAGACCCATCTACCTTGCATAACTCCCTCCCAATCTCCTCTGTCCAGGACAGAAATCTTCTTTCAACCAACCTTGAATCACAATCACCACTATGGCAGCATCATGCCTGAAAGCTGCAGGATGTAACTCCTACACTATTTCATACCCCCCCAACCTATCCAAGTCCGCATCAAAAACCTTCAAACACAATCTCTTGAGAAGACACCATGAGACACTGATTTCCAACCCGTACTTCAACCTGGAAAAGGGCACCATTGTCAATGAATTAATATTTTACTCCAGGAAAACTGCACTATGGCGAGCAGCCGTAATAAACTTACTGAACGTTATTGAATCCAGAAACATTCCGTATGGCACCAAAATTATGACCGCTCCCTCACAATACCTAAGAGCTGACCTCAACATCACAATCTATAAAAATGGCACTGTTCTGATCCAAGCCCCTCAAAAGGATCTCAAATAACTCGATGTCCACTTCCCCACCCTAAAAGAGCAGGTGCTTGCCTCCCATCCTTTAACGCACCCCCTGTCTCAACCTAACGCATGTATGAGCAGTGTCCACTACAGCCCAAAGTTAGCTCCGGAGGGTAGGGGCCTCCCGCCCACGTCTACCAAAGCACAAGCTACTCCTCGCTCCCTTCGCTCCTTATCACCCTCTCCCAAAGAATGGCTTGGCACTAATCTCCCCATTGTGTTGTCCCTACAGCACGGGACTCAGGGCAGCTTCTCCCCAAAGCCAATAGAATACCACTTACCTCACCACCTCAACCCCTCAAAAAGGCAACACCTGTAACCACACCATCCACTCATCGTCTCCATCCCACATCCCTAGCGGAAAACACTTGGACCATCCAGAGTTTGTTGCCTTCCCCCCAAAAGGCCCGACCTCCCTGCATAGCACACCTCTCCACACAGAATTGCAGCCACTTGGAGACTGAACTCCAATTCTCTTACCAGGATCCCCGACTATGCCACTCCTAGCCCTGATTCCTTTGTCCTTTTGTCACTAGTACACTAGTACACCCTTCACTGACGGACCTCGAAGCTCTGAACTGCCGAACAGCCAGCCTAGCTCAGAGCATCCATAACGTGACCCTTGAATTGAGGAACCTCCTACTCGTTACTGAACACTCCCTCGCTAAAATCAAGCATAGTCAAAAATCAGTAGTCTGCCCACATATTAAGCCTTACCTTCAACCACTGTCGCTGGCTAATAGACAATACCACCCTCACAATCAACTTAACTATCTATCAGAGGATGAAACCCTAGCTCTTCTCCTATCCTACGAGGAGACACCTGCCGCTTCTAATCCCCTTGCCAAGGATGGCAAAAACAATATCAATACGGTCTCAATCAACACGAACAGATCTTCTATATGCAGAAACAGAGAGGTAAACAGCAGTAATCTAAAACGAATACCCTTATCCACCCCTACCCATGACTTAACCCCGGGGAACTATGCGTCTCCGCTCTCTTGTCTCCTTCTTAACTGCCGATCAGCAGTGAAGCATGCCTCCAACATTGCCGAACTCATCTTGAGTCAAGAAATTGACGTGGCAATCTTAACCAAATCTTGGCTCAACGAAGCTTCTTCACCTTGCATGAATCTACTGGTACCTCCAAACTATAACATTATAAGACTTGACAGACAAATAAAAAAAAGGGGGAGGTATCACCTGCATCAATCTCTCCGACCTCTCCGTTACCCAATTCTGCTCCGACCCTCTTGACTCCTGCGAATACCTCGCACTCTCCATAAGTAATGACTCAAACCAACTGTGCAAACTGCACACCTTCTACCAACCCCCAGGTAAAAATGACCCATTCATTGACCACCTCATGGAAATTATTATAGCAAATGCCTCCCACACTCCAATGATATATTCCTAGGAGACTTTAACCTTCATTGGAATGACCTCAATGACGTCAGGTCAACATCCTCAAAGACTTCCTGGCTGACCAATCCCTTACTCAAGCCTGCACTCTACCCACACACTGCAAAAGGCATCACGCTAGACTGGATCATCTCAAAGGATACAGAGATCAGGCTAACCTCAATTGCTCCTTGTGACTGATCAGACCACCATGCTATTTCCTTCCAAATACTGGGCGTACCTAAGAAAAGATCAGTGCAACCAGTGAAACCGAAACTTATATCTCCGGGACACTAAAAGCATAGACTACGAGAAGCTGGCAGCACGATGCAAGATGGATCTCCCCCAATCTATCAACTGTCAGTGAACTTACAGACCACTACAACTCAACAATGTCTGATATAATTGACTCACTAGCCCCGTTAAAACTAAAAATAACTCAGGCCAAAGACAAAAATCCCTGGTTCCATGGGTCCCTACACACCGAAAGGAGAAATCTTCGGCTAACAGAAAGGAATTGGAGACAACACCCCTCCTCCCCCCAGCTAAAACTTCTTAGAAAGACCAGAAATGCATACAATAAGAGCATTCGCAAATCAAAAAAAGAATTCTTCAGAGCAGAACTTGAAAACGCTAAGAACAGATCTCCTAAGCTCTTTCAATTGGTAAAACAATAATCAAATACACTGGCTAAAACCTCTAAAGAAGCAACCAAATCCCTAATAAGCTGTGAGGAGTTCTCCTCCTTCTTCTCAGCTAAAATCAGCTCCCTGGGTAACGAGCTGTATTCCGCTGCTATCGTCCTCTCACAGCCCTCGTTGACACTTCCAAATGGCGCTATACACTCCCCACCAACGGTACCCAAAAACCAAGCCCACTGGATCACCTTCAATTTATATGCCGAGCATAGCATAACAAAAGTTCTATCGTCCATTAAACCGAACAACCACTTCAATGACCCGCTCCCATCCAACTGCTTATCTGCAGCCAACCATTTTACCATACCCATCTGGACTGCAATAATCAACGCTTCCCTAATGCAAGGGTCCATACCAGACTCGTTAAAAACTGGTCAAGTCATCCCCATTCTAAAAAAACCCTCACTAAACCCTGCTGAACCAGACAATTTCAGACCAATATCTAATATTCCTCTCCTAGCAAAACTACTTGAGAAATGCGTGCAACAACAACTTAGCCTACACATCGCCACTTTCAACTTGCTAGAAGAGTGCCAATCTGCTGTCAGGCCAGACCACAGTACTGAAACTACTATTCTCCACATAGTAGATGACGGCCTCCTAGCTCTAGAACAAGGAAAAAGATGTCTCTTAATTCTTTTGAATCTATCATCGGTGTTCGACACAGTCAACCATGAAAAGCTACTAGAACGTCTGGAAATCAGGATGGGACTAGGGGGAGCCGTTCTCGAGTGGTTCAAATCCTTCTTACAGAACCGCTCCCAGAGATTCTTAGTTAATCGTAATCTATCCTCCCCTTCCCCAATTACGATTGGTGTCCTCCAAGGTTCAACTCTCTCCCCAACTCTCTTTAACCTCTATCTTGAACCATTAGCTAAAATTCTACGTATCGCCAACATCTCTTTCCACATGTACGCAGAAGACACTCAGATCTACATCAAAATTTCATCTCTAGAGGAGGTCAAAACAATGAATGATGCTCTGAAACAGACTGTTCAATGGCTTGCTAGCAACCAGCTCAAACTTAATGGGCAAAAAACCGAATTTTTATTAATTTCCCCTCCGAAAAGCTCCCCTGACATACTTGAATGGACCAACTCGATCAACGCGCTGAACTGCACCCCGACCATAGTGGACTCAGCCAAATCACTAGGATATGCGAGCCCACATAAACACACTGGCCAAAAATGCCAGGTTTCACCTGAGCTACCTAAGACATCTCAAACCATTCCTAGCTACTTTGGACCTAAAAATGGCAGTTCAGGCTTTAGTTATCTCTAGGATCGAATACGGATGCTCAACCTTATCTGGCCTATCCAAGATCTCAACAGCTCCCGTAAAAGCCTGTCTTAACGCAGCCGCAAGACTCCTAACTGGCTCAAAAAAATTAGATCACATTTCACCGCACCTGAAGGCGCTGAATTGGCTGCCGTACAAAGCCAGAATCCAACTCAAACTGGCCTGTATCACTCATAAAGCGGTACACTCCAAATCTCCTGCGTATCTTGCTCAGAAAATCATGGTTTCCAGAGGAGGTAGGCACTCCTGGTGTGCCAGGGTTTTTGTGTTGAAACCACCCCTCTTCCCGAAGAAGAAAACATACAACAGAGCTTTCTCTGGGGCTGCCCCCAGAATCTGGGACTCGCTGCCGCCTTACATCAGAAGAATACCTGCTCTATCAAGATTCAAAAAGGAAGCAAAGACTTTCCTAATGGGCAAATTCCTACCCTAATCTCTCTCAGTGCTTCTGCAGTTTCAGTAGCCCAGCGATTTGCTATTATCTTGTACTTGAACTCTTCCTGGATTGCCGACTCCGCTCTCATATATGTAAACCATGCGATTCCTTTTCAGTGACGTTGCTTACCACTCTGCATTCTTTTCCACCTCACTGTCACTTTAAAAGCAAAGGCTGGTGCCGTGCAGTCTCCCCCTGCTCCTGCCAATGTCCTCTTGCTATCTCCCCAACTGTTCTCTTGTTCGCCACCCCTATTCCCTGTGTACAGCCTGTTTTTCCCTGCACTGTTTTCTCATGTACGCCTGCTCCAATTTGTATCTAATTCGTTTTTGCGAATTCTTGTAAATAAATTGCTACTCCTGTAAAGCGCTCTGATACCCTAACAAGTCACGTTCGCGCTATACAAAACACTAAATAAATAAATAAATATCATGTCACCACAAAGAGGCACAGACACACACATTGACGGCTAGAGAAACATAGTGAGATTTACAACAGTGACATGAGAAGAGTTGGCCTTTCATATATGCCTAGGCCTAAGTTTGTGAGCTGTCAGTGAATCATGAAGCTGCAAGAGAAAAGTGAGGTTTAAAACATGTTTGCAGATGGATTAGTGTTTATGGTAGTTCATATGAGTCTCTGGAAAGGTACACTTGAAGTAAGGCGCATTAATTTGGGTGTCTGGTTTAAATGGAAAGTGCAGTCTGTCAAGTTTGAATATATGCGTGCCATTATGACTGAGGTATGTGTCTACTTGTACATGTATTCTGACACCTGTTGTATATTTGATTACCCTAACTTAAAAAGTATATAGGTTAACATGCAGTTGGACAAATTTTCTTAGTCCTACTACAGCATTCAGTCGTTAAAGTCTAGATCATTTAGCTAGGTAGCGATCATAGAAGCAGTGGAATATCTGACTGCCCTGTGTAATGAGGAAAAAGTAATGAATACATCTTCTTGTACACAAATTTAGAAAATAAAAGTGTACAGTAATTTATAAATGTTTTCTTTCATACTTTCAACCATTTACAGGTTTGCTAATGTGCATATTTAGGTATCCTACATATTTATTGTTAAGGAGAGAATGCAATGTAATTGTAAGCACCTGCTTATAGATTATTATGAATATTAATATATAATTAATTTAAAATTATTAACTGATATAACAAACTATTGAAAATGTTGTTTGTTTTTTAGATAAATATTTTATTTGAAACAGACAGTGAAGATGGCAAGAAAACATGAAAAGAGAAGAGAAAAAAGAAAACAGTACTGCTTAAAGAAGACTGAAAAGAAGAAATTAGATAATGCGGAGAAGGTTATACAAGAAAAAAACTCTTCTGGTAAGAGAACTAAACAGTTTCTTAAAACAGTTTTACAGAGATTGAAAAATGTCAAAAATGTTCAAAAGAAAAAGAAAAGTTTAACAACAAATCAGAAGCAAAACAAGAATTTTCATGGTAAAATAACCTAATTTTATGGAAAAACAAAGCATATTACAAGAAGGCAAAAAGCGCATAAGGATATGAGAAGAAGAGTGTTTAGAAGTAGAGTCATTCAAAATTTATTAAAAGATTGTAAAAAATATAAAAAAGATCATCAGCTTATAAGAAGAAGCAACAGATTGAAGTGTAGTAGATAATGCTTTTGAAATAAAACAAAAATTGTTTATATTAATTTTTGAAGAGAATGAGAACATTGGATAAAACAATGGTGTTTATGAAGGAGAAAAGTAAAAGAAATAGACTTGTTAATAGAAGGAACTTTTGTAAAAACGTTTACTGGTGAATGGAAGCACACTTCCAGTACTGAGCCTTTCTTTAATTAAGAAAGGTTTTTCAAGATAACACATTAGTACATGCAGTTGATAGCAGAGGTCGATGCTATGAGATGAAAGATGGTTTTCCTATTCCAAAGGAAAAAATGGTTCCTAAGAATGTAGAATAAGTAATAGCTGAAGAAGTTCAAGGAAAGCATACACAAGCTCCTGTATATAAATGAGATTGTAGCAGTATTTGCAGTATTTGACAGGAGTCTATTGACATATTACGATTTGTTTAATGAGAATATGCAATAAAAAGTGTCAAACAAAAGATTAAGATGTTACAAGGACTAGATACATGTAAAATAATAAAATATACAAAGTTGCAGGGTCATTCTCTGGCTTGTCTTCCAAGAAAAGTGTGGCCAAGTACTTTTCATCATTTAAGAATGTTAGCTGTACACCACTTCGAAATGCGGAAGTTAGTAAGGAGACTTTACTATGTAAAAACTCCTGCATTATGTTTAAGTGACATGAATGCGGCTCTTTTGCATGGTTCTGTATCAGACATACTAATTTGTGACGATAAGTGTAGGTGTTGAAGAACAGGAAAAAGAGATTAGTAATGTTGATTTTGCAGAAGAAATTACAAAGTTTAACACAGTTTAGTCTGAAAAACCGAACTATATTTGTATTTGTTGTTGATGTACTCACTATAGAAGTCAAACTAGGAATGTTGATTTATATTTAAAAAGTGAAAAAGAAAACAATAAGTGGCAGCAATTTGGTTTTTGTTTGTTTGCAGAAGGTCAGTTTGAGTTGGCTAGTGATCAAGTTATTTGTAAGTACTGTTTCAAAAATTAGAAGAAAAAGAAAATGCCAGCTAGAGCAGTACATAACAGCAGCAGATTTAAATGTATATGAGTATATTCTTATTCAATCTGTACACCCATTTCAGGCCAGAGTTCGTATGGAGCCTAAAACAGGTAAGCTGCCACCAACAGATTTGCAAAACGGTCTCAAAGGAAGAGTTGTATATTTACCTTTAGATTTTAAGAAAAACATTGAAACTGTTGGTGTAGAGATAGAGAAAAATGAGCCAGTAGGTATTCTAGTAAATGGTGTACCAACAAAGAGTAGAAAAATCTGGCAAGAGTTTGTAGATGTTAATAAACTTCAAAAGGCTACATTATACCTGGTACAAAATAATATTTATAATAAGAATGTAAATGTTGATGAACAAGTAATATGCTTACAAGATGAAACACCAACCTCAAAGTCGAGGAGTGAAGCGATTTATGAACATTATACTACATCCTTTGCATTTGAAAGAAATCATAGGAAAGAGTATTGAATTAATTTGAATGAAAGAAGCAAACGGAACTCCCATGAATGTATAGGAAAAAAGTTTAGAAGCTCGTTGTTTTCCACATCTATTCCCCACTGGAGAAGGTGGACGATTTGATGAGCAAGCTGTACCAATTCCAGCATCAGAGAACCAATCAACAAGATTGTATTGTGAAGATCCAAGATTTCGGCAGTGCATTCCATATATAGTTCATCTTCTGTTTGAAAGTGATTTGTCTGCACTTTCATATGCAGTAAACCATATATTAAAAACAGGCGTTCATCTTCAACATGTTTCTGCAAAAGAGTTCATGGACAAAGTTCAAGAAAGAGATGAAAATTTAGAATCTCAGTTAATTAATTTGATGGCAAGGCAACGTGACACCAATATATATTGGTATCGACGTCAAGGTGAACTTAAATGCATGTTAGGAAACTTAGGTACACCTACATGGTTTCTAACACTTAGCTGTGCTGAATATGCGTGGGATGATTTAGTTGAATTCTTTCAAGAAGCAAATTAAAATGTGGAAAATATTGAACTAGAGACAGCTGGAGAACTCTGTTGTTTCGATCCTGTAAATATCTGCAGATATTTTAACCATAGGTTTCAAGCTATGATGTCATTTATCTGCAATAAAAGTGTTCCACCGCTTGGAGAGGTAACTGATTTTTTTTGGCGAAAAGAGTACCAAGCCAGCGGTGCTCCTCATATACACATGTTATTATGGAAAAAGAATGCACCAAAATTTGGAACAGATAGTGATGAAACTGGTTTGTCTTTCATTGAACAGTATGTTACATGTACCATTCCAAGAGAAGGAGGAGAAAAGAACTTGAAACAAGAATTTTACGCTTTCAAAGTCATCGATGTGGGAATTACTGCAGATGGAAATATAAATGTAAAGGAAAAATGTATACAAAATGTTGTTTTGGATTCCCACGTCCTATAACTTCTAAAGGAAGAGTAAATAGTTTTTTTCTCATCTGTAAGACATACAATAACTCAAAAATCTCCCAAGAATACATACAACTTAAATAAAACAGAAGTATCACATTACAATAATGACTACAATCCAGTTATTTTGAAAATGTTGAATGCAAACATGGATTATCAGTATGTTGCAGATAATTCAATTGCTGTTGCTCGTTATGTTACATCATATATTACAAAATCTGAAAAGTCAGAGATGAAAGAAATGTGGGAAGAAATTTCGGCAGAAAAGAGTCTTAGCAAGAAATTGTACAGCTTCAGCTTGAAAATGCTTTCCCATAGAGAGATTGGATCCTACGAATGTTCGGATCGCTTGAGCTCAACCAGTTTATATTCAAAGTCAAGAGGAATCACTTGGATAAGTCTCGGTCTAGCCTCCAAACGAAAGAGTATTGAAATCTTTACAAGAAATCGAATACTTAGCACAGTATGAGCCAGAAAGTACTGATATTGTCAAAACTAATATGTTGGATACATACTATCCCAAAAGGGGGCCCACATCTTGAAAACCTATGCCTGTATGAAATACTTCAGCATAATAGGTTTAAAAAGAATGTTAAAGAAAATATAAAAGAAGAAAAATATGCAGTAATTGGATGTGATGGATATTTAGTGAAACATGTCAAAGGGAATCTTATTAACCACAGAAAACTGAGTTGTGAAACTGCAAATAAGAGAGAATTTTCTATTTAGTAATTCTTCAACTGTTCAAGCCTTGGCGTAGTGAATCAGAATGACTTGGAGATTTTGACTGCTATGAAGATTCTTTTAATGAAACTAAAGACAGCATTCAGTGTACAATTTTTCCTACATACTTACAAATGTAAAATGCTGAGATGGATCAAGAAGCCACTATTGCAGCTGAAATAGCTAGAGAAAGTTCACAAAGCAGTCAAAGTTCTGGTCCACTGACTCAAGATCCACTGGGACAACCAATTATTGAAAATGAAGCAGCAATAGCCATGAATGAGGTAGAAACTGCAATGCAGCAAGCACAACAGGACATGATTCAGTTTGAAAAGTTAGAAGAACAGCTAAATATTGAACAAAAAGGAATATATCTACAAGTCAAACAACAGGTAGAACATGGTTTACTCCATGAAAAAAAGAATGCCAATGTCCATCATTTAAACCTATCAGTGATCAAGCTGGAGCAGGAAAAAATTTCTTAATTAAATATTTTACCAGTTATCTACACAAAACTAGAGATTCACATTTATCTTGTGTCGTAACAGCTCCAACTGGAATAGCAGCACACAACATTAAAGGTATTACTTTACCTCAATTTCTTATGCTACCTGTTGAACATGATAATAAATTGGAATATAAAAAGCTATCGGGAGATGCTTGTTATGAAGTTTCATGGGTACTGAAGAAACTAAAACTTTTAATCATTGATGAGGTGAGTATGGTGTCAAACTTAATGCTTGCGTTTGTACACTTGCGAATGCAACATATTTTAAAAACAGATTGCAATGTTTTGTTTGGAGGAAAACATTTAATTGTATTTGAAGACCTACTACAACTTACTCTTGTTAAAGGGCAACCTGTTTTTAAAACACTTCTCCATGATGACACAAGGAAATCTTTGGGAAGTATTGGGAATGAAAATATTTGGCTAAACTTTGAATATAAAGAACTTGTTAAGAATATGTGACAATCAAGTGATGAAGATTATGGAAATATTCTTAAAGACATAAGAATTGGTATGTTGACGGAACATGGTAAACAAGCTTTAGAAAGTTGGCTACTAAGGAACTTGTTTACATCTGAAAAAACAGCAGCAGAAGTAATGTACAATAAACTTGTAGAAAACAAGTCTATAGTTTGCCTAATGCCAACACTGCAAGAGTGTTCTACATTTAATAAACAACTTCTCAAACTGGAAAAACAAAAAATTCAGAAAATTAAAGCTATTGACAAAATCGAAAACCAGGGAGTAACAATTCTTCTTACTGAGAAACTACAGGCTAAATTGGATTCTTTGGAAAAGTCTGTATCTAAAACTGCAGGATTAAAAAAGAGTTTACGTGTATGCAAAAACTGTCGAGTAGTTTTGCGGCATAATTTGAATATAGAAGAAAGATTAGTTAATGGAGCAATGGGAAAAGTTGTTGATTTTGTAAATTTTCTAAATAGAGAAGGAATAGAATTTTTGATTATAAAATGTGACCAGGTTAATGACTTAAGACAGATTGGGTGTTGTATTGTATGTTTTTTTGCTTGTAAAGGACTTGTATGTTCGTAGACAACAGTTTCCTCTGTCCCTAGCATATGCAGTAACTATTCATAAATCTCAAGGTTTAAGTATAGACAGAGCTTTTGTAAATATTGAGAGTATGGTGTTCAAAGAGGGAATGGCATATGTTGCATTGTCTGGAGTAAAAACCATGGGGCCGATTCACAGAACTAATCTGAGATAAAATCCTAAACTTACTACTTTTGGTATTCACAGAAGGCATTTAGTAGTAGTAAAGTTAGGACTCCTAACTTTACTACTACTAAACTGAGATAAAATCCTAACTTTATGATGTTCGGTATTCACAAAAGGCATTTAGTAGTAGTAAAGTTAGGATTCCTAACTTTACTACTACTAAATGCCTTTTGTGAATACCGAAAGTCGTAAAGTTAGGATTTTGTCTCAGTTTAGTAGTAGTAAAGATAGGAGTCCTAACTTTACTACTACTAAATGTTTTCTGTGAATACCAAAAGTAGGACGTTTAGGATTTCATCTCAGATTAGTTCTGTGAATCGCCCCATTGTCTGGTTTGTATTTGATACATTTTGATGAGAAAAATATTAGTGCTGATGCAAATTGTGTAAGTGAGTACAATCGTTTAAGAAGACTTTATGCTCCTCATTTAGGTGAATATCCAATATATGAAAAACGTGTAGTGTGTCCAAAACGGAAATATGTCAAACATTCAACTGAGGTTAAAAATAGGAAAATAATTGAGGAGAAAGTTGAAGGCGTAAAGAAAAAAATAAGTGGAAAGTGTTGATGACATTGTAGGATACCAGTTGGAAAACAGTTCAGGTATCAACTGTTATGCTAATGTGATTCTGAATATTGTGTTTCATTTACCACATCTTCATCATGAAATTATGGACAATTGTGAAAAAGGTTTTGTTCTGCACTACATCATTTATTTCAACAGTTGGTAAGTGACAGAATTATAATGCATACTGCTTCTGGCATTCTGCATCTTTTAGATATATGTACTGCTTCATTGACATTTACTCTAAAGATAGAATAAGATGCACAATAATTTGTAATGTTCGTGCTTGGAGTATTAGAACACGAAGGAATACACATTGATAACTTATTTGGACTAAGTTACAAATGGAGCCATAAGTGTGAAGAGTGTTCATTTACTTCTACCAGTTAAATACAAGCAGAACAATTCCTATACTTAACAATACCAGACTGCAAATCAGTACCTTTTAAGAAATTGATTAAAACAGCAAATCAGGATATGATATGTTCACATTGTAGATCAGAGATGTTGTCTACATTTCATTTAGAAAGATATGGGGAAATATGTAATTTTAATGTTACAACATTGTAGAGTAAATGGAAGAAAATTGGAAACAAAAATAACAGATTTTAACCCCTTCGATGCGCGTGACAAGCTCAGCTCGTCATGCTGCGCGGTAGCGCTGTGCGCATGACGAGCTCAGCTCGTCACGACCACACCCGCGATCGGAATGTCCAGCACACGAGCGGAATTCCGATCGCGGTCAAGGGGTTAAAGGAAGTCAAATATCTATTTCAGGAACAACTTATACAACAGTGGCTATTATTTTCCATGATGGACCTACTACAACATCTGGAAACTATACTGTTTATTTAAAGTGTAACAAAGGATGGACATATTGCAATGATGCCCACCTGGAATTCAAACCTAGATTGCCTTTTCAATTAACAAATTCTTATATGTTATTTCTCCAGCCAAAGTTTTGAGAACATCATTTGGCCTATTGGGGAAGATGTCAACAGAAAATAGAAAGCAGTGCAATCTATTAGTATTTATAATGAGTGTTTTTATTATTATTTTGCCTAACAGATATAATATTTTGTAAATTGTATTTGAAAGCAAATAGTTTATATATTTGTTGTCAATATTGTATGATATGTAAATGAGATTGTAATTTTTTAAAGTATTTGTGATAAAAAATAGAGTTAATGTAGATGAAAGAAGTGATTAAGAAAGTGTAGATAGAAAAATGCATAGTTACACATATTGATAATGATGTACTATGCTGATTTGTTTTTTTTTAAACAATCAATTTGATTGTTTTTTTCCCCCGCTGTTCTATGATGATGCTACATTCAAGTCACTGTGTATGGTGATGTTATGTGCTATATGAGAACAGCAAAAAAGGAATACTGAGAATGTTATCTAATTATAAATTGATGTTATGTTCTCAAAAATGTAATAATATAATTTCACTAATATATTATCATTAAATAATAGTTTTTGTATTTCTTCTTTAGAGTAAGTACTGTTCAAGATTGAAAACAGTTTTAATGCTGTTTAAGATAATACTACTGTAAGATAGATTTACTGAATGATGTATCAAAATTAATTGAAAGGTACGAATACATAATACAATATTCATGATAAACTGGAGAAATGTTTCAAATTTATTTCTATGTTATTTATTTCTAATACAAATAAGCTTCATCTTTTAGACTATTTGAAAAGTATCATCCTATTCCTGAGGAGTAGTATCACACTTACTTCCTGCAAAAGTACACACACCAATAAAAGTTCTTTTATTGTGAGTTACTTTCTCCTCAGGGCAGCTGTGTATTGAACTCTCTATTCAAGGAGTTCTGTGACGCATACATAGGTAACAGATGCCTGCTTCTGTGACTTAATGCTGTAGTACTACTGATAAGTTTGAGCACCTGTATGATAAGGTACATAGGGGCATATTATCAAGAACGGTGTTAAAATTATCGCCGGTTTAGCGGCAGAAAACTGCCGCTAAAGCGGCGATAATGGGCTTGATAATATGCCCTGGAGAATTCCAATAGAAGCCCATGTTCACACCAGAACATGGACTTCTATTGGAATTCTCCAGGGCATATTATCAAGCCCATTATCGCCGCTTTAGTGGCAGTTTTCTGCCGCTAAACCGGCGATCATTTTTAACGCCGCTCTTGATAATATGCCCCATAGTTTTTAAGTTAGTGTCTTCAGATGCACAACACGTGTCAGAATACATGTAGAAGTAGACACATACCTCAGTCATGATAGCGTGAACGTATCCAATCTTGACAAAGTGCACTTTACAATTAAAGCAGACACCTACATTAATGCGGCCTACTTTAAGTGCACCTTTCCACACACTCATATGAACTACCATAAACACAAATCTATTTGCCTTCATATTTTAAACTTCACTTTTCTCTTGTAGCTTCATTATTCACTGTCAGCTCACAAACTTAGGCCTAGCCAAATATGAAAGGTCAACTCTTCTCATGTCGCTGTTGTAAGTCTCACCATGTTTTTCAAGCCATCAATGTGTGTGTGTATGCCTCTTTGTGGTGTCATGATACATCAAAGGAAGCCTACACATACCAGAAAACCTCTGTTTCACACTACATGGTTTCTAAATTTGTGTACAAGAAAGTGTATGAATTACTTTCTCTTTCTTATACAGGACAGGTGAGTATTGAAAGTGCTTTTTATTATATTTCAAAATTTGACAGTTTTGAAGTTTGATGTATGTTCTCATTTGAACTAGTATTTCAACTTATATCATAGTGCTAATATGCCTAAGTTTTAAATGATAGAATCTATTATATATGGTACATCCCATGCACTCGTCCATTCATACACACACTACCTGTACACTTATGAATCACATAGCGACTAGAATTGCACTCATCCATTTACTCATGGAGTACCTATGCACTCATTCATTGACTCAAGCACTATCCAAGTACTCATGCATTCACCCTTTGCACTCATCTCAACATTCATACAGTAATACTTGCACATATCCATTTGTTCATGCACTCATCGATTCACTCAGGAACTACTCAGGCACTCATCCAATCACCCTGGTACTACCTATGAACTCATCCAATTACCCAGACACTACCCATGCACTCATTCAATCACTCAGGCACTACCCATGCACTCATCCAATCATCCAGGCACTACCTATGCACTCATCCAATCACTCAAGCTGTACTCTTGCACTCAACCATTCACTCAGGCACAATGCATACACTCATGCATTCTCTCAGGCACTACCCTTACATTCATGCGATTACCCAGGCCCTACCCTTGCAGTCATCCATTCACTCAGGCATTACCCATGCACTCATCCAATCACCCAGACACTACCCATGCACTCATTCAATCAACCAGGCACTACTCATGCACTAATCCAGTCATCCAGCTGCTACCCATGCACTCATCCAATCATCCAGGCACTACCCATGCACTCATCCAATCATTCAGGCACTACTCTTGTACTCATCCATTCACTCAGGCACTACGCATACACTCATCCAATCACCTAGGCACTCACTACCCATGCACTCATGAAATCACTCAGTCACTACCCATGCAGTCATTCAATCACTCAGGCACTACTCTTGCTCTCAACCATTCACTCAGGCACTAACCATACACTCCTGCATTCTCTCAGATACTACCCATACACTTAAACAATGACGCATGCACTACCATTGTACTCATCCAATCTCCCAGGCACTACCCATGCACTCATCCATTCACTCAGGCACTACCTATACACTCATCCAATCATTCAGGTACTTGTCTTGCACTCAACCATTCACTTACACACTACTCAGGCACTACATATGCACTCATCCAATCTCCCAGGCACTACCCATGCACTCATGCAATCAGTCAGGCAGTTCTCAAAAACTCATCCAATGACCCAGGCACTACCCTTGCCCTCATCCATTCACTCAGGCAATACCCATGCACTCATCCAATCACCCAGGCAATACCCATGCACTCATCTAATTACCCAGGCACTACCCTTGCAATCATCCATTCACTCAGGCACTACCCATGCACACATCCAGTCACCCAGGCACTACCCATGCACTCATCCAATCATTCAGGCACTACTCTTGCACTCAACCATTCACTCAGGCACTATCCTTATACTCCTGCATTCTCTCAGGTTCCACCCATATATTTATACAATGACACAGGCATTACACTTGCACTCATCCAGTCACCCAGGCAATACCCATGCACTCATCCAATCACTCAAGCACAACTCTTGCACTCAAGCATTCACTCAGGCACTACCCATGAACTTATGCATTCTCTCAGGCACTACATTTGCACTCATCCAATGACACAGGCACTACTCTTGCACTTATCCATTCACTGAGGCACTACCCATGCACTCAACCAATCATTCAAGCACCATCCTTGCACTCAACTATTCACTCAGGCAATAGTCATGCACTCATCCAATCACACGGGCACTACCCATGCACTCATGTAATCATTCAGGCACTTCTCATACACTCATCTTATCACTCAAACACTATCTTTGCACTCAACAATTCACTCAGACACTATGCATACATTCTTGCATTTTCTCAGGTACTACCTATGCATGTATCCAATGATGCAGGCACTCCCCTTGCACTCATCCAGTCACCCAGGAACTACCCATGCACTCATCCATTCACTGAACCGCTACCCATGCACTCATCAAATCGCTCAGGCACTACCCATGAACTCATGCATTCTCTCTGGCATTACCCATGCACTCATCCAAATACCGAGGCACTACCCATGCACTCATCCAATCACCCAGACACTACCCTTACACTCAACCATTCACTCAGGCACTATGCATACACTTAGTCAATCACTGAGGCACTAACCGTGTACTCATACATTCTATCAGCAACTACACATATACTCTTCTATTCTCTCAGGCACTACCCATGCACTCATCGAATCAACCAGGCACTATGCATGCACTCATTCAATCACCCAGGCACTACTCTTACTCTCAACCATTCACTCAGACTCTACGCATGCACTCATCCAATCACGCAGGCACTACCCATCCACTCATCCATTCACACAATATTTACTTTTTCTTTTTTAAACCAGAATAGGTGGTTCCGTAAGAACCATTTCTTTAAAAACTTTTTTATATATACATTTTTTCTAACTATTTTGTAGTTTTTTGGGTGTTTTTTTAGATTTTCAAAATTGAAAATTGAAACAAAAAAACAAGCAGAAAACAGCAGGCCTAATTGGGGGGGAAAAGAAAATCTACAACGATGGTCATTAATGGTGTCCAACATGGTTTGGACAACCTGTTCCCGCACACTCAAAATTGTTACACATTTGGGGCAGAAAAGTCCAGCCTTAGCAAAATCAGGCAGAGTCGGAGAAATGTTCTGCAGCCTGTCATCAGGTCTTGATGTTGCAGCCTGCGCATCTTGGTCACCTTCAATTTCCTTTAGTCTTGCAAGTTCTGCTGTGCAATGTCTACAGGTGTTTATACATTGAAGACGTCCCACAATAATACTTCTTCACAGATCCCCGAGACAACACATTCTTACATATGTTGCAGGTGACCTTCTGCGCATTGACTTTTTTCTGGCCCTCTTGAATTGAAAAAAATTCCCACACGACACTCTCCTTCTTCTTTTATGGTGGCTCATCTTCTTCCTCCAAAAGGTTCTGCTCCTCCTCCTCATGCAGGTCTGAAGATGTTGCCATTTTAAAGTTTCAAATTGAAAATAAAAAAAACACCAAACCACCTGCAAAATAGCTTCTTCTAGAATGAGTTTGACTGTTGCCAACCACACCCTAAAGTAGAAGAAAGAGGGTGGGATCTAGCAAGGTTAATGATGACAGGATGTTTAACCAATCAAATCTCTTTTTTTGTGTCACATGGGATGTGCGACCCATACGTGGTGCCACCACATACCGGATGCGATTCCGCAACTTCTTTTAATTTTACATTTGATCGATATTTGGCTGTATCTTATAAAATGTCATTCACAAATAACTGTACCTCTTCATTTAAAATAAAGTAAATGAATCCATATTCATATATAATATTATTGTAAAAAAAACCTTTAGATTCTCGTCCCCTACACGAATCAGGAAGTTGCGATCTACGCGGACGTACCGCGTCTCCTGAAATTATTATTAAAAAAAGTTTTAATAACTCTTTTATTAATTTAGAAGTTTTTTTACTATCTTAGCAAAACTGTAACCTGGAACTTAAGATTATTATTATCTATATATATGTATTAATATTACAAATAAAAAACAAAGAGTTGCGTCCGGACGGCGATTCCGCATTTAAGTCTTGGAAAGAAACAAGGAGATACAACATATTTTAAACCAAATTATTAAAGTAATAATCAAATCTAAATTATGCATTATCTGAAATATAACTATTAAAAATCACGCTGGAGCCACGATTCGTACACGGACCCGTAAGTAAGGCCCGGTAGTGTGCGCAATGGTATTGCGAACCCACGAAATACATGCATTTCATTTTTCATTTGCGTTTAGCATAACTATATATTCATTATATTATTCTACTAGTAAACTACTACCCCTAAGATATACCATAAAGTATTAATTTCACTATATTTTATACTTTTAAATACATAAATGGGTTCGTGTACAAAACACGGAGAACTGCGTCTGGTACGCGACTACATTTTTATATTTAAAAGGAAAAGCTTTTTGATACATATATATATATATATATATATATATAGCAAATCCCAACTTCACCATGAAAAAGGGGACACGCATACGAGGATTCATCATTCCAGCCAGTTTAATGAGGTAAGGTCCCACCACACTCGGCAGAAAAATCACTGAGACGCGTTTCGGCTGCAGACAGCCTTTCTCAATCAGTGAGTCATCAGATTAAACACTGCTTTTAAAACCACCCTGATCATAAACATAGAAACAGTACTGACATTGATTTCACCGAATGAAAATCATGAGCAGGAAGTTTAAAAATATATATACACATTTTGCAATCGCGTGCGTAAACCACATTTTAGCCATGTTAGCATATTGTAGTATTGATCTTGAGCCATAATGACCTTTCAATGAAATACCATTGCCTGACGTGCTGCGCAATTGCAATAAACTACATCCTGCCAATATTACAGTCCAACTGATCTATGTGAATGCAAACGGAAAAATCAGTACACAACAGTCTGTTTGAGTCGGGTGTTCCAGCAAAATTTTAAAAAGTATTAAACACATAACTTTGCGCTCCTTCAAAATAATGTTTCTGTTTCCTGTCGAGTGAAACACCAAATGCGAGTTCCACAAACACCTCTTAGTTCCTGTGCATTGAAGCGCTATACGTGAGTCACTGTGAGTAACATAATGTTGCCACATTGTTGCCAATAGGATGCAAAGTTCTCCGAGAACACCAAACGCCAGTTGCAGCAAAGGAACAAGCCGTGATATTTGGGGTTTAGTCTAACAGGAGGGGAGCTAATGAAGTCTTATACCGGGCATGGAGGCACAGTCACCAACAGTATCACAGCCGAGAATCCTCACCGTCAAGCAACAATGTTGCACGGTGCCCAGCACCAGGGAATCCTCGGCACTTTATAGTGAGGCAGCCAGCTCATAGCGGGAAGCAGGAACTCCGCGCTGAAAACCTCCAGGGTTTCCTCGCGCTCCGTCCTGACCCCCACACGAGACTCTCCCTCACCGACTCATTCCAGTTCCGCCCTCGGGGCTTGCCTGTAAACGCTACCACGTTGCACTCCAGGAAAAGCGGTCAAAGTAGCAAGCCCAACTCGCGCTGGTGTTGCGTGTGAAGGTGTCACCGCAACCACCTAAGAAATTATAGCAAATCCCAACTTCACCATGAAAAAGGGGACACGCACACGAGGATTCATCATTCCAGCCAGTTTAATGAGGTAAGGTCCCACCACACTCTGCAGAAAAATCACTGAGACGCGTTTCGGCTGCGGACAGCCTTTCTCAATCAGTGAGTCATCAGATTAAACACTGCTTTTAAAACCACCCTGATCATAAACATAGAAACAGTACTGACATTGATTTCACCGAATAAAAATCATGAGCAGGAAGTTAAAAAATATATATACACATTTTGCAATCGCGTGCGTAAACCACATTTTGGCCATGTTAGCATATTGTAGTATTGATCTCGAGCCATAATGACCTTTCAATGAAATACCATTGCCTGACGTGCTGCGCAATTGCAATAAACTACATCCTGCCAATATTACAGTCCAACTGATCTATGTGAATGCAAACGGAAAAATCAGTACACAACAGTCTGTTTGAGTCGGGTGTTCCAGCAAAATTTAAAAAAGTATTAAACACATAACTTTGCGCTCCTTCAAAAGAATGTTTCTGATTCCTGTCGAGTGAAACACCAAATGCGAGTTCCACAAACACCTCTTAGTTCCTGTGCGTTGAAGCGCTATACGTGAGTCACTGTGAGTAACATAATGTTGCCACATTGTTGCCAATAGGATGCAAAGTTCTCCGAGAACACCAAACGCCAGTCGCAGCAAAGGAAGACGCCGTGATATTTGGGGTTTAGTCTAACAGGAGGGGAGCTAATGAAGTCTTATACCGGGCATGGAGGCACAGTCACCAACAGTATCACAGCCGAGAATCCTCACCGTCAAGCAACAATGTTGCACGGTGCCCAGCACCAGGGAATCCTCGGCACTTTATAGTGAGGCAGCCAGCTCATAGCGGGAAGCAGGAACTCCGCGCTGAAAACCTCCAGGGTTTCCTCGTGCTCCGTCCTGACCCCCACACGAGACTCTCCCTCACCGACTCATTCCAGTTCCGCCCTCGGGGCTTGCCTGTAAACGCTACCACGTTGCACTCCAGGAAAAGCGGTCAAAGTAGCAAGCCCAATTCGCGCTGGTGTTGCGTGTGAAGGTGTCACCGCAACCACCTAAGAAATTATAGCAAATCCCAACTTCACCATGAAAAAGGGGACACACACACGAGGATTCATCATTCCAGCCAGTTTAATGAGGTAAGGTCCCACCACACTCTGCAGAAAAATCACTGAGACGCGTTTCGGCTGCGGACAGCCTTTCTCAATCAGTGAGTCATCAGATTAAACACTGCTTTTAAAACCACCCTGATCATAAACATAGAAACAGTACTGACATTGATTTCACTGAATGAAAATCATGAGCAGGAAGTTTAAAAATATATATACACATTTTGCAATCGCGTGCGTAAACCACATTTTGGCCATGTTAGCATATTGTAGTATTGATCTCGAGCCATAATGACCTTTCAATGAAATACCATTGCCTGACGTGCTGCGCAATTGCAATAAACTACATCCTGCCAATATTACAGTCCAACTGATCTATGTGAATGCAAACAGAAAAATCAGTACACAACAGTCTGTTCGAGTTGGGTGTTCCAGCAAAATTAAAAAAAGTATTAAACATATAACTTTGCGCTCCTTCAAAAGAATGTTTCTGTTTCCTGTCGCGTGAAACACCAAATGCGAGTTCCACAAACACCTCTTAGTTCCTGTGCATTGAAGCGCTATACGTGAGTCACTGTGAGTAACATAATGTTGCCACATTGTTGCCAATAGGATGCAAAGTTCTCCGAGAACACCAAACGCCGGTCGCAGCAAAGGAACAAGCCGTGATATTTGGCGTTTAGTCTAACAGGAGGGGAGCTAATGAAGTCTTATACCGGGCATGGAGGCACAGTCACCAACAGTATCACAGCTGAGAATCCTCACCGCCAAACCATTTCAAGCTTTTAAAACAATAAATAATCGGGGAAACAAATGTCACATGAGAAATGCAATTGCAATACCAGGCATCTCCCGCTTCGCACATGAGACCTGAGCGACGATCCTGAGTGTGCCTCCACCGCAAGGGGAACTTTGTTTGTACATTTGAGTGACCGCCCCAGGTCACGGATGGCACCACCACATGAACTCTGTGGGTTCACTGCCGCTGGAGCTCGAGCGGTGAGGCAAAGTGGGAGATGCCTGGTATTGCAATTGCATTTCTCATGTGACATTTGTTTCCCCGATTATTGATTGTTTTAAAAGCTTGAAATGGTTTGGCGGTGTTCTATTGCAGCTACCAGCCCCAGAATGCACCATAATTATTGAATCAAGGAGTAATAAAAACCAATGAGGGAAAACGCTGGTTGTTGACCACCATTCTTTTGCTTCACAGGCTGCCCATGAGGAAGGGCGTAATGCTTGAAATGCGTTGGCAGCAAATTCTAAGGGGCTATGCACATGAGAACTGAGCGACGATCCTGAGTGTGCCTCCACCGCAAGGGGAACTTTGTTATTACATTTGAGTGACCGCCCCGGGTCACGTATGGCACCACCACATGAACTCTGTGGGTTCGCTGCCGCTGGAGCTCGAGCAGCGAGGCGAAGCGGGAGATGCCTGGTATTGCAATTGCATTTCTCATGTGACATTTGTTTCCCCAATTATTGATTGTTTTAAAAGCTTGAAATGGTTTGGCGGTATTCTATTGCAACTACCAGCCCCAGAATACACCATAATTATTGAATCAAGGAGTAATAAAAACCAATGAGGGAAAACGCTGGTTGTTGACCGCCATTCTTTTGCTTCACAGGCTGCCCATGAGGAAGGGCGTAATGCTTGAAACGAGTTGGCAGCAAATTCTAAGGAGCTATGCACATGAGACCTGAGCGACGATCCTGAGTGTGCCTCCACCGCAAGGGGAACTTTGTTTGTACATATACATATATATATTCACTGAAAAAACCACAGGTTTCAGGGACTTTACAGTTCATTGGACATTTCACTCGTACAAAACCAGAGAAATTCGGCCGTTATAGTTAGTTCAGCTAACTATAACTCGCTCCCCCGCAATGCACTGCTGATGACGTCACATATTACATCATTCATGACATGGTCAGTGACATCACTGATTACATCACTGATGACATCTCAAATGACATCACTGATGACATCACTGATGACATCATCCACGTGATAATCTGATGCACCTCCTCGCACCATAATATAACCATTGATACATCCACTCTAAAATACAGACTACCATTTTCAAAACCATAGACACACCAACACCAGATACTGCATACTCACTCACTGATTCCTTGGTCTACACACACATCCTCTCATTCACCCATACAGTCACTCATACATGCAGTCACTCATCAATACAGCACTATCATATGCACTCATACACCTATACAGACACTCACACACCGCCACTCACCCGTAGAGAATGAGTGGGTGTATAAGTGTCTGAATGGATGATTTAGTAGGTGCGTGACTGATTGTATAAGTGACTGATTAAGCGTATCTTACTGAATGCATGGGTTAGTGAGTAAACTGTGTAAATGTCTGTATCAGTCTGTCTATTGGTGTGTAAGTGGCTGCGTGGGTTGGTGAGTAGCTACATGACTGTCTATATGGGTTATTGATTGGTTGTCTGAGTATCTGTATGGGTGCCTGAGTGTCTGTGTGAGTAGGTGGGGGGTGGGTGACTCTGTGCATAGATGTGTGAGTGGGTGATTCACTGGGTGTATGGGTTGAAGAGTGCATCTGTGAAGGGCTGTATGGGTGGGTGAGTGTGTGTATGGGTGTGTTGGTGAGTGAATGGATTTCTCAGTGGTATATGTGTGAGTAACTACATATGTGACAGGCAGTATATGTGAGTGTTGGAGTATATAAATGACTATACGTGAGAGTGAGTGATTGTGAGAGTGGCTGTATGGATCAGTGTGTGCTTGTATCAGTGATTGTATAAAAGAGCTAGTATGTGTTAGTATTTATATAAATAAGTGAGGTGGTCTGTGTATAACTGTATAGGTGAGTAAATGGGTGTGATTGATTCTTTGCATGACTGAGTAGGTGTGTGAGTAAGTCTATGGATGAGTGGCGGTGTGTGAGTGTATGTATAGGTGTATGAGTGCATATGATAGTGCTGTATTGATGAGTGACTGCATGTATGAGTTACTGTATGGGTGAATGAGTGGATGTGTGTGTGTGTGTAGGCCTAGGAATCACTGAGCGGGTATGTACTAACTGCTATTGGTATGTCTATGGTTTCGAACAAGGTAGTCTGTATTTTAGAGTGGGTGTATAAAAGGTTATGTTAGGGTGTGAGGAGGTGCATCAGATTATCACTTGGATGATGTCATCAGTGATGTCATCAGTGATGTCATTTGAGATGTCATCAGTGATGTCATCAGTGATGTCACTGACCATGTCATGAATGATGTAATTTTTGACATCATCAGCAGTGCATTGCGGGGGTGCGAGTTATAGTTGTCTCTACTAACTATAACAGTCGAATTTCTCTGGTTTTGTACGAGTGAAATGTCCAACTAACTATAACGTCCCTGAAACCTGTGGTTTTTTCAGTGAATTTCTAAGGTTTTTTAAATGCTAATTTCTAACTATAACGTCCCTGAAACCTATGGTTTTTTCAGTGAATTTCAAAGGTTTTTTAAATGTTAATTTCTAACTATAACATAGCAGTCGCGTTTGCAGAGTGGTGGAGAAAGGTGAGCGTGGCCTCCAAACACCTCTTAGCAATCCCACTGTGTGAGATTTACTGGAGGTAACAGGAGGGTAGTTAGCCCCAACGTCAACCTTGGGGGCCAACTACCCTCCTATTACCTCCAGTAAGTACCACACAGCAGGATTGCTAACTTCTCATACTAGGCCACGCCCCTTTCTCCACCACTCTGCAAACACGCCCTGGCGCGTTCTAAGTTGGGGGATTAATTCCCCTTGAATACTGAGGGTCCCTGGGGGCCAACTTGCCCACCAGGTACCTCCAGTAAGCGCCACAGAGCTCGATTGCAGAGAGGTGGACACAGGCCACGCCCCCTTTCTCCACCACTCTGCAAACACGCCCCCTGGTGCATTCTAAGTTAGGGGATTAAGTCCCCTTGAATCCTGAGGGTCCCTGGGGGCCAACTTGCCCGCCAGGTACCTCCAGTAAGCGCCACAGTGCTGGATTGCAGAGAGGTGGACACAGGCCACACCCCCTTTCTCCACCACTCTGCAAACGCACCCCATGGCGTGTTCTAAGTTGGGGGATTAATTCCCCTTGAATACTGAGGGTCCCTGGGGGCCAACTTGCCCACCAGGTACCTCCAGTAAGCGCCACAGAGCTCGATTGCAGAGAGGTGGACACAGGCCATGCCCCCTTTCTCCACCACTCTGCAAACACGCCCCCTGGTGCATTCTAAGTTAGGGGATTAAGTCCCCTTGAATTCTGAGGGTTCCTGGCGGGCAAGTTGGCCCCCAGGGACCACAGTGCTGGATTGCAGAGAGGTGGACACAGGCCAAACCCCCTTTCTCCACCACTCTGCAAACGTACCCCCTGGCGCGTTCTAAGTTGGGGGATTAATTCCCCTTGAATACTGACGGTCCCTGGGGGCCAACTTGCCCGCCAGGTACCTCCAGTAAGCGCCACAGTGCTGGATTGCAGAGAGGTGGACACAGGCCACACCCCCTTTCTCCACCACTCTGCAAACGCACCCCCTGGTGCGTTCTAAGTTGGGGGATTAATTCCCCTTGAATACTGAGGGTCCCTGGGGGCCAACTTGCCTACCAGGTACCTCCAGTAAGCGCCACAGAGCTCGATTGCAGAGAGGTGGACACAGGCCATGCCCCCTTTCTCCACCACTCTGCAAACACGCCCCCTGGTGCATTCTAAGTTAGGGGATTAAGTCCCCTTGAATCCTGAGGGTCCCTGGGGGCCAACTAGCCCACCAGGTACCTCCAGTATGCCCCACAGAGCTGCGTTGCAGAGAGGTGGTCCGAGGCCATGCCCCTTTTTGCACCACTCTGCAAACGCAGCTCCTGGCGCACTGCTGCTCGGACGATGAAGTCCACTTGTGTCCTGAGGTCCTCCTATGGAAATTAACATGGGAAAAACGCGTTTTGGGACCCCCCTTTTTTCTCGGCCCCCGCTTGACGAATCACCCCGAAACTTTCAAGACAGGAGTGGACCTGAGCGGGCCATTAGGTTTGAAAATTTCGCGAAGATTCGTCAAACGGCGATAAAGATATTGGCAAAAGAAAAAACGCTATTTGAATAGAAACGAGGTCCTAACTATAACTACCGCCAGTAGGTAATATATATATATATATGTATATATATATATATATTACCTACTGGCGGTCGCCAGTAGGTAGTTATAGTTAGGACCACGTTTCCATAGGAAAAGCATTTTTTGATGTGCTTATAACTTTGGCGTCGTTTGACGTATCTTTA